>CABFVX010002172.1:97159-125125 GCA_902151425.1 Timema shepardi | reverse complement strand
AACCACGGTGGAGACCTGGCATTTCTCACATTCACAAGATGTCTTGTCAGAGGTGAAGGAAGGGTTTGGTAATCAGATAAATCTTTACCGGGACCGAGGATTGAGCCCCAGCCGCCAGCATAGAAGTCTGACACCTTACCCCTAGACCGCCAGGTCACCCATAGGTGAAATCAATCTTAAGTATAAACGTTGACGTTTGGGATAACTATATATCTATTACATTAGTTTCATTTAATCAGTTGAAATTATTTTACAAAAATAATAAATGAAAATTTTCCTCCTCACATCTCTACGGCACAAAACTAATACACTGACTCTTTTGTACTACGTATCCCACCTGTTTTAAAAGTATTTATATATTATTATTTACCTGTTTCATTACTTTATTATGCTTATTGTAACGTACCGTGGTGACAAAACAATTCACTCTTAATCAAAGTAAAAAACTGTCAAGAATCTTACCAGCATGACACGTGACGCATTTGACTTAGGTACATTTAGAACAGGTTTTGATTCGAATTTGAACGTGCCTCCTCGACGTTTTCAAAACGGTTAGCGGATGCGACAACACTTCTCAATCCTCATCAAATAAAGATAAGGAAATCTTTCTCAAGGATGCTATCTAACTATCTCCTTACCCATTGCCTTTGTTCATTTAGTGAACCCTTTTTTTTCATCTGTTGTACGGTAGCTTATGGTAAAAATAGTCCCGGTGTTGGCATCTTTTTATTAGTGTTGTGCTGAATTAATATTGCAAAGTCGCTCAGCGTACCAACCAACCTAATCTCCCCAATTGCTTATATTTTCATAGTATTTAACTAGTATTACTATTAAAACAAATTTAAGTTGATCTTGTAAAATGTTAATGCAGCAACATGTTTCTAAATCAGATACATTAAATAACTACTGTTTCTTGAATATTTAATATTTTAATATAAATCAGAATATATATACAAAAGTAATAGATATGTTTTTGCAAATTTAAGTTCTGAAGAAATGATTTTGAAATTTTGAAACAAAACAATTGGATCATTAAAACATAAAACACGTTGTTATTAAAATGATTACTCACATCAATGGTTTTAATTAAAGAAACAGGTTTTGATTGATTTTTATTCAAATCATTCAGCGTGCCATTGAAAATTGTTCTGCGTGCCACCCTTGGCACGCATGCTGTAGGTTTCTGACCCCTGGTATAGTCTCTAGTGTGTCAAAATGCACGTTGACAAGACGGTCGTGTGAAACGATAATTATTGTGACTCATGGAAATTTAAAAATATCTTCCATATATTCAAAACTGGACGATTTTAAAGATTCGAGACGTTTTCCGGGACTTACAGATGCGGGTCGATTTGCTAAAATCCGTCCCGAATGTTCAGCCTATATAACCGATAAGGCCGACCTTATTTTATCAAATTTGATCTCAATAAAAATGTGTTTTAATTATATAATTACATTTTTAGGCCTGTGCGAATACTATTACGAAAAAGTTGATCAAACTAGCTTTTGAAAGGATATGTATGACCATTCTTGCACTAAGTGGAACCCAGACTAAAGCGTCAAGCTCATATTGTTTGGTTTGTTAGTGAAAGTGGAAGTCTGGACTCAAATCCCAGCTGTGTGTACTGGGATAGTTTTTCCTAAATGATATCTCACTCTACCGTCCCGCTGATACGGGGTAGATTTTTGCGATAAAATATGTTATTCTTTGAGTATCTTCTAGCCCACCTCGATGGTAGTATGTTCTAAGCGTTATTCACACACTATACAGGGATACGAATGACAGTGACATGGATATGGTGGTTAAAATCTCAGCCGGGTGTGCTAAGAATGGCTACCAATAAATGTTTTACCATTATATCTCCACTCAAACACAGATAATTTCCTCTAAATTATAACACTCATTCCTAACAAACATATTTAGGCCCTATATCCGTATAGCCCAGATGGGTAGGGAAAGGCTAAAATAAAATCTTAACCAAACCATATTAATGGGCTAAGCTAATTTTTAAATTTCCTCTCAAATTATTTGATATTTTTTAATATGATATATTTAAAGTGTAATTTTTTGAACTGACTGAATATATCAGCACATGACTTATAAACTAACTTAAGTCTTTACCAAACACAACACTCAGGCCCAGAAACCATTAATTCATCTATGTGAAAAGGGAATATCCCAATATAAAAAGTGATGCATATCTTGGCCATGCTGGAAAACAAACCTGAGGCCCCTATTTTAGAAGACAGACACGCTACCGATGGAGCTAATGTGCAATATAACTTATAATAAAATTAAACGTAAATATAAAACTCATCTGTTGAAAATATCATGACTAGACCAGCAGCAACTAATCACATTAATAAAAGAAGAAGAAGGAACAAAGCATGAAATAACGAATCCTATTTTAGAAGACAGTAGGCAAGCCCTTTATTAAGTGGTTCGTAGCGATTCTAAAAGGGAGTAGACCTCCTACCGTTCCAGTTCCTTGACTCGGAAGATGTTTCATTTCCTCCGTACCTTGTCACAACGAAAACAAAATAAAAATCCCATTTGATCAGATTGGTACCACCTTGTGCTTAGCACCTTTTAAATTACTGTCACTAAACTTTTAATATGACTAGTTAACCCAGGGGTTCCCAAACTGTGCATCGCAACACCCTGGGGCGTCGTCGCGCCACTTTGCGGCTATAAGGACAAACTAAAACTTATAATGTATATTGTATAGTGAAATGCAACATGAAAATTATCCATACGTGTACGTCTACATATTTTAAAGAATGAAGTAAATAATACAAGAAAAAACATGTTTCACCATTTTTAACAATATGTCTACTTTAATTTCTTCTTATTTAGTTCTGTGATTTTTTTCTAATTTTGTATTTTTACATTTAAAAGAATACAAGCTAGTAATGTAAATTACATTTTTTTTTAAATTTCACTAAATCGGATTAAGGCCTTTTTTTTAAATATTGGGTACAAGGGCGTCGCACGTAAAATCTGACATGTGAAGAGCGCCACCGTCTCAAAAAGTTTGGGAACCTCTTAGCTACCCAATGATGACCTATTATTTTTGCAGTGGCGTAGCGTGAAGTTTTACCAAGCTAGGCAGATCCATATCCTTGAAGAGTAGCTTAGAAATTATAAACATATTTTTGCGGTCAAAATTTGAAAGTATTTTACTAATTTATTTATATTAGTTCGTAAAATACAATAAAAAAGCCCCATGGCGTGAGCCCGCAAGCGAGCTATATCGACAGAGTGGCCGCCGCCATTAGCGATGATAGTGCCAACATTTACGGATAGAGGGTATCATGTGGTCAGAATAACCAACCTTCCAGCCGTTAATCTTAGTTTTATAGACTGGATCTGCTGCTTATACTATTATTATTATTATTATTATTATTATTATTATTATTATTAGCACCGCGTCTTACTACCCGTTCGGGTTATACGCACTTACGCTAATGTGTAATGGTAGGAAGATTGTGAGATGAAATGGAGGACCTACAGTTTAACGTGGAATCCAAACCACGGTGGAGGCCTAGCATTCCCCCCATTCACAAGATGTCTTGTCAGAGGTGAAGGAAGGGTTTGGTAATCAGATAAATCTGTGCCGGGACCGGGGATTGAGCCCCGGCCGCCAGCACAGAAGTCTGACACTTTACCCATAGACTGCCAGGTCACCTTGCTTATATATTCAAGTTGACCCTCATTTTTCCAAATAAGGTTAAGTTTGAACCCGTTCTAGACCCACCGATTCAAAGAACATTTTTGAAAATCGCTGGGGATCAAACCCTCAATATCTGTATCAATGAACACTGATAACCCAGGAACTTTAGCATGAAAATTGACGAAGGTGTGAACAATACATGGTAAAGATGAAAATTTGGATTTCGGTCCTATATGGTATGCTGAGCAACATACTGAAACTCCCCTAAAATCCCATGTGAGCGTCCTTGTTTTTTAGGGCAAAAGAGCATAAGTGATACAATTCTCACATTTTTTCGGTTATAGGTATGTGGGTTTGTCTCCTTTAGTTAAATACAGAGCCCGATGGTGAATTTGCACAAGTAAAGTATATTAGTCATATTTTATAAAATGTGGTATAGAAATAGTACATTTTTGGCTTAAATTATGTAAGTCGCAGCTAAATAGCATATTCTTCTCTTACATACGAAAATATGCAGACATTCTACTATCTAATAGATTGTAAATGCTTATGCCACCTACTTCACTCTCTTAAGTACTAAAATGTTTAATATTTCATTTAAAAAAATACCCAGATTATAAAATATTTATACATGTTGGGAAAAAATCAGTTAGAGAATACCATAATGTCAAATACATAAATACAGCAGACAATAGATAACTAAATGAGGAATAAAACCTGTAATAACTAACTGTTCCATCACCACTGAGGGCCTATCAGAGCTATAACACTTAACTTTGAATCCACATTAGTTGCGTTGTTTGTCGGAATGGTTTCGGTGACCTTGAACAAGCAGGCACAGGCAAGTGCCGCTACAAGTTCATCATACGCACGTGGTGATCACGACATGAAGGGTGTGTTTCGCGTTTGTTCGTTGAGTGTTCTCTGCGTAAAAAGATAATTTAATTGTGTTTAATTTGAGAATGAGTATAGTGTGGGTGATATGTGATTCTATTGAAGAGGGAGATAACATTGTGACAGTCGTAAAGAAGGGCCTGAAAGGGCCCGATTGTTGCGAGTAATGCACGTCGAAATGGAGTTGCTGACAGGTTTGGTTCGTTTCAGCCTATACATTTGCATGAATGTATGCAGGTAATTTTATTGACTGCAATTTTAAAAGTGTTTATTTTAAAAATATATATAGATGGTCATTTGTACTGTGAAATGAATGTGTTATAAATTATAATATATGTTAACATTTTGTAGCCAGCCAACACTCTTAAAAGAATGCCCACTTTGCAACTTTAATTATTTTATTTTTTGTTTGTAATGCAGAGGCCGTAGTAGCAGCTGCTATGAACGATATTGTAGGGAAAATATTTTGCGATGTGAAGCTCAAGCGCGAGTCAAGAGGGACACCATTGAAAGCAGTTAACTTAAGCATTACAGTGCAAGATCAAACCGTACCAATCAAATCGCAAATGTTATTCATGCGTGTATTGTGTGTGATGAGATCTGACCAAAATTATATGTCCTGCTTAAAGTATGAGCATGCATCCAAACCTCCATCTCTTTTTAATGAGATAACCACGAGAAAGACCAATAAGTCTGCTCTAGCAGCTCTCTTCGCGTCATTTACCCCAGAATTGGTTACAAACAAAAAATGAATAAACCTCAACAATCGTTGATGGTGGATACTTACTACACACTGTAACCTGGCATCGCCTCGCTACTTTTGACCAGATTTCAGCTGAATATGTCACCTTCGTATGTACGTACTTCCCTTCACCAACAGTCGTTTACGATGGCTACCTGGCTGGAAGTACTACTAAGGGGGAAGAACAGGAACGCCAAGCCCTCAAGAAACTTGTTTCTGAAGTGTTTATTGATTGTAATATCATGTTAGCATCCCGACAAGCAGATTACCTTGACAATCATAAAAACAAGACAAACCTAATCCAAATGCTCACTTTTTCATTCAGGAATGCAGAGAGTTCTGTACTTAAAGCTAGAGCTGATGCTGACACATTGATAGTTGCTACCATCCTTGCACATGAAGAAGCTGGGAGAAGCGTCATGGTCATTGGAACAGATACTGATGCACTAGTTATGTTGATTGCACGAGCAATAACGGCAACCCAGATTACATTTTTCACTCTTACCACTGGTAATACCATAGGTAAATGTTACAGAATGGCGGAGATCCAAGCAGAAATATGTGATCTTAAGGAATGCAGTCTTTTTGAACATGCTTTCAGGTGCTGCGGCACAATATATGCAATATTTAAAAAAGGGAAAAGAACAATATGGCATATTCTGCAACGAAATGAAGAGTTGCAAAGTACGGTGAAAATATTCAACAAGCAAGAAGCTGATGTACATGCTAACACGTCAGCAGGTGAACAACCTATTAAAAACTGTACAAAGGGGACAAGTATACCATACTGACTTATCAGCGTGTGCACATATTTGGACGAAATTTGGCACGACAAAATGGTATATCCTCCTATCCTCCTTTGAGCTTGCCAAGCTTCCTGCAACAAGTGCTGCAACTTATCAACACAATCTCATTATATATCTCAGGATGAGAAAATAATTGAGAGGGTTGAATTTTAATCAATAACCATTTCAGATAACACTTCATATGCCACATATTATAAAGTACTCACTTATTTCCTCTACAAATGTAATTCTTCAGATGAAAGAATGGCGAGGACGATCACTGAATGCCACTGACTGGGGAATGAGAATATCTAGTGACACTATTCCTTCTAAACGAGGAGGATGAAGAATGTTTTGGGGATTGGACTGTGAAACTAGAATGAACAATTTTTGAAGTATTATTAAAGTAATTGCTAAAATATTGTTTTACATTTTACAAATGATAACTTGATTTATCATCGCAGCTCAAGACACCCAACCAAACACTGTATGATAGAAATTCACAATGAATCAGGGTTACGGGAGTATTAGGTGATTTGCTGACAGTTTTTTGGTCCAAAGAAGGTGTCCTCTAAAATTATTTATAATATGTTTGTTTGAAGTTGTG
Organism: Timema shepardi; assembly: GCA_902151425.1. Lineage (NCBI taxonomy): Eukaryota > Metazoa > Arthropoda > Insecta > Phasmatodea > Timematidae > Timema > Timema shepardi. The sequence continues at coordinate 118,423 of CABFVX010002172.1, read as the reverse complement.
TTCATTTATGTTGGTATATAGTAAAACCAGTTAGGAAAATGGTTTTTGTAACAACCCAAAAGTCAATGAAAATGTTATCAAAGCTTAGCAGCAACTTACGTTGCTTATGTCTGAAATTGTTTACTCTCCCCATCTCACTTCCCTTTAATACAGCAATGATACCTTATTTGTCCAAATTGGCTATCGTCCTCTGGATTTAACAAAAGGAGACCGACCAACATAGTTATAAGCGAAAAATGTCGGAATTTTTGCACTTGCGCTATCTTTGCTCTAAAAAACAGGGAAGCGTACATGGGATTTTAGGGGAGTTTTAATATGTTGTTCAGCATATAAAATTTGACCGAAATCCAAATTTTCATATTTACCATGTTTTTTCACGGTTGTGCGCTATAGTTCCTGGGATATGACCACTAGACCACAAAGGCAATCTATTCTGTCTTATTTTATAGGGATTGACACATTTCTATTAAATGCGAAAGTTGCGGATCACATAGCTTAAAGGTGGCGCTATACAGTATTAGGTGATTATACAGTAAGGAACGTTCGTTATTCAAAAAATACCTCGTAGATTACATTCACTACCCGAGTTTACTTAAACAACAGCTAAAAAAAAGTTACTAGAAATAGTCCCTAATCCATCCCTACGCCAACAGCTAACATCTTTCACTTTGGACAGCTGTAATGAAAACAGATGAATATGATTGTTAACCACAGTAGCTTAGGCCAATATTGTTTATATTTATTTGAGGCTGGACCAAAGCTATAGTTTTATTCCACCTAAAAAAATTATTCACAGAACTTTCAAAAAAGGTATAAAAAATATAGCTTCAAAATGGCACCCAACGAATTTAAACCACGTGATTGATCATGACACCAAAAAATTCTTTACAATGGTACATCCACGCGGTTGATAAAAATATTTTCAGTTAAATATTTCAAAAACTGATAGGATAATCATTAAATAATTTATTATATATAAATAATGCAAACATTTTTTCTCATTTTTTCTAAAAAAAACACTTATACAAACAAATCATATATATGCATTTTAAACAAAATAGATAGCCATTTCCGAAAAATTTCAATCAAAACAAAATAAATCATTAGTAAACTACCCTTACTTGTAGGGCTAGAATAAAAAAAATCCATCAAACCATTTAAGATCCATGGAACAATCGAAAAGGTGTAACCAGGCAGCCGTGAAGAAATCTTAAGGAAATGTCTGCATCAAAACTATCCGTATGGTATTGGTACATTAGACGGACCGTCATGTCGTCAGGAAGACTACCAACAATTAGTTTGGGAGTACACGCCATATATATTTTATTACGTGATTGAGGAAATTCAATATATTTCCCAAGAAGACCACCCAACTAGGAATACATTTGTATCGACTTGTATTTGACATGAACAGGTAACTTTTTGAACATCAAACATTTGCCAGGCACTGCGAACTGAGCTATAAAACCCCGATAGAGCACAAAGTTATGTAATATTCAAAATTCAAGGTGGAGTTTGTAAGCTAATAAATTCCTGTTTTGCCTCAGCCTTTCCCCAAAATATCTGAGTAAAGGAGACATGAGTCTACTAGGAAGTTGGGTGACACCAGCTTCCCCAAATCGTATAAAGGCAAACACGTAATGTGACTTAGGCCAATGATTACCATTAAAAATATATTATTATTATGATTATTATAACCACGTCTTACTACCCATTCGGGTTGTACGCACTTAGGCTAATGTGTAATGGTAGGGTGATTGTGAAATGAATTAGAGGACCTGCAGTTTAACGTGGGATCTGAACCACGGTGGAGGCCTAGCATTCCACACATTCAAAAGTTGTTATTAATACACGTCTTGTCAGAGGTGAAGGAAGGGTTTGGCAATCAGATACATCTTTTTCCGGACCGAGGATTGAACACCGGACCCCCAGCATAGGAGTCCGTCACCTTACCCCTAGACCGCAAGGTCACCCACCCAAAAGATATTGAAATACAACATATTAAAATCACAAGTTTCAATGGCTGTTGGAGTACTAAAAGTAAATGTGTCAACTTAGGTCAAGAGAGTTGATTTATTAACCATCTTCTGCCTCTATACAAGGTAATGTACAGCAAAAGAGTCCACTTCAACAAACCAAGATACACTTTAATTTCTGCCTCGATCAGCGGCGGCTCGTGTATAGACACTGCGGAACTGCAGCACCCCCTATTTCCACTTGATATTATAAATAACATTTAATATAATAAGCTATTTTTATTTCTTTATTTTTGTAGTACAATATATATTCCTTAAGATTAATGTCAGTACTTCATTAGACATCCCCCAGTTTATGAAAAAGATACAAAAATCTTTGTATGGAACTGTGTGCTTCACAGTGCCAGCGAATTGGTGTTTGACTATTGTGCGCATGCGCACATAGGAGGGGTTGAGGAGGAAGGTGGGACTGACAGGTAGAGAGAGCACTGTTGCTCTCGCAGTGCCAGCTCTGGCGTGATGGTGGAAGGAAGTTTTTCTTTTTACTCAGCGTGTGTTTTGCTTAAAAACCATGTCCCATATTCTTGAATGTGATAAAGTGTAGAAGAGTGTAGAATTATATTATTATTTTGCTGCTAGCTATTCTATTTGATTCATTTTTTTAACAGAAAGACTAAATGCGCTTGCAGTACTTTCAATTGAGAAAAATTTCCTCAATTGTCATCCAGAGATCAAGGAGAAAATTATTGAACTTTTTGCGCAAATTAAAACAAGAAGAATGGATTTCATTTTTAAATGAATATATCAAGCTTAAACTGTAACAATTTAAGTTAAAGTAAAAAAAAGGTATTTTTTGTTAAGATTTTATCAAGTTCCTGAATAAATTTGCTTTTTATACATGTTTTTTTCCTTTTACACAATTTTTAAACAAAGGCTAAAAAAAATCTGGAGCAGAAACCCCCCACCTCCCCCCTAATTTTAGCTACGAGCCACCACTGCCCTCAATCCAGCTTTTTTTAATTCAATTGTCGGTGTTGCCAATGCAAATACAAAGATATTTATGTCCCTCAGAAGACAATTGATAATTTTTGGGCTTATCCATTCTATTTCTCCAATTTTCAACCCATAGAGCTTTAACCACATTAAATTCTGCTCCAGACTTAAAACTATGTTTCATAAATGCCTTAGAAAATTCCTTGAACTCATTATGAGTGACGAAAACGTCAAATCATCTGCATACGTAGAGACAACTAGCACTTCATTAAAAGATGGTATTCTAAAAAATAATTCGACAACGTATGCCTGAAGATAATATGTAAGATATAATAATGTAAGAAACGTTCTATACAAATAGTGAGCAATGAGCCGGATAATGGGTCACCTTGCCGCAATCCATGTAACACTGGAATTGGGGCATTTAATACAGCTCCAACTCGTAACAAAAATTGTGACTTTAGGTATAAGGTGAGAACATAAGATACTTTGTTCCTAGCCTGAATTTGGATTGCGTCGAAAGCAGGTAGGCATGTTCAATAGACTCATATTATGCACTTTTCTTATCCAGGAAAAGTAAAGCAAGGGAGATATGTCTGGTATTGACCCTGTGAATAACATCTCGTATAAGATGTAAAGTTTCATATATGAACCATTGAGAGATGCAAAATGCCTTGCAATTTTTAATTGATGGGACGATAAAAAAACCCAACGTAAAACCTGCTAGTTATAATTATGATGTGGTGGTGAGCTCAAGATAGTTTCCTGTACACGCAGTATGTCTGCTCTTACATCTTTTGAGTACACAGAAAGCATGTTCTGTTTTCCATCACTGTGTTGTTCCCATGAATTAAGTGTGAGAGCACAAATTATGTAAATTAAAGAAAAATAGAAATACATTATGCTGATATATCAATTATTCATTGAATATTTTGAAATTTAAAAGCCTGCTTCTTGTGGTGACTTTATCACACTCAACAAGCTTCGCCTTAAATTGTGACTTTGAACATAGGATAACGAATCCTAAAACATTTATACTAGGTCCTTATAATTTGTAATAAACTCACACGCCACTGCAGCAGAGTTTTTAAAATAACTTGATTAGATAAAACACTTGATAACCTTTTATTTTATTTTATTAACACCGCGCCTTACTACCCTTTCGGGTTATATGCTTTTCTTAATTCACAGGATATTGTATTACGATACGGAAATTATTGTGTACCGTGATTGGAAGTCCATTATTACGTTTCGGTTTATCTTGTGAGATAATTGGTATATATAGCTCCGTGATCAAGCGCCAATTAAAATGTTCTCGTTATCTGATAAAATAATTTCTAATTATAGCCCCGTGATCGAGGGTCAATTATTGTGATATTTCTTACACTTATGAAATAAATAAGACCTTTAAAATTGCACACGATTTATTAAGATGATTTCACTTTCGGGTCAGAAGATATCATTTTATGTGATACAGTTTAGTTGAACTACAGATTATTTATCTGTGACATTACACGCTGCGTGTTTTGAGTAACAGCATTATTACAATTGTTTGTCTTTAAAATTCAATATTTGGATCATTTAATCAATAGGTACTCGAAATATTTTTCATATTTAATTTTTCTGCCTGTGTGCTCGAAGAAAATTTTGACACAACGGACTAACGATCATCAAAGCTATCATTATGTTCTAGCGCTTGACTCTTTACATCGTCTTCACTAGCATCCGATGATTCCTCAAGAACATTAATTGACCTTTTCCCGCCAATAGTGATGATACCACTAGGTGGTATTTAAAACTCCCTAATAATATCCTCCTCATACATGTGAGAAAGTAACTCACTTTATCGGGCGACTTTTGAGCACAATGTAGTGTACACTCTCAGTTTCCACACTACCAAAGAATATATAGTTTTCTGTGAGCTCACCTTTCTGTTGTTGTTGTATCTCTGAAAGTGACTGAGAGCTATTTTTAGGGACAGTAAGTATACTAACAGTAGTGCATAGTCAACAGATGGCACATTAATTGATTGAATGGGGTCAGCACTGCCCCTGGCCTAAGTCAACAGCGTCATTTTGCTAGTTCCAGCAACATCACCGAAGGTCGGTTTCTGCGAGGCTCACTTGACCGCTTGGAGGCGGACACACCTGTGTACAGTTCCTGGTCACGTGTCCGGAAAGAGAGCATCGAAAACACTTAGCATCATCAGTGGACACATGTACTCGCCACGATATATTGTATATTGTTAAATTAATAAGAATTGAGTCTTTCTTATTAAACAATACGTTTAAATGAGTATACGAGAGAACAATGTTATAATCTAAAGCTGATTTTAATTTCCCTCGTTTGACTTGTAATTTTCCCGTATTTTGACATATTCTTTAACGACAAATCATTTGTAATATCTGGTGTGACATTACACAAGACAGCAAATCTTCAAATTGGGACAAAATATTGTTTATTAACACTATATTTCACTCGCCATAAGCAAACACACCACCTATGTTAGATGTTTAAATAAATTTGTCAGGCCCCACAACATTAACCACATTAATCAAATAATCATTCAACAATTTACCAGGAACAATGGTTAACCAAAACAATAGCCAGTTTGCAGTAAGTTACGGCCTGTTTGAAGAAATTCCATGTCATCCAGGTTCCGAACCCAGTGCACTTGAGTGACCTCAACTCATGTGGAGGACAACACAGCACACTAATAAGGAGAGACACGCAAGAATTAATATCCTCTAGTTTAATGTAAAACAATAATCCCGACATAGCACACTATTTTAACAAAGCTATGCTCCAAACACGTCCACTTGCTTCATGAGCAGACATACTAATAGACAGACAGAATTTTAAAATCCACTTTTTTGGTTTGGGTTCACATTAAACGTAAAAAGTCGTTATAATCTCGTTATCGATTTTTTCATGACTACTATATTTTCTTTTAAGACCCTTGGCACTGTAGAGTGCAAGTCTTAAACCTATTTTGTGGGATGGTGGGCGGGAGGGTGAAAGGCGTGGCTCGGCTTCACAACCGACCAAAGTATCTTTCCGCGCCGACAAGAACATATGAATCACGGAAGCTTTAGATGGCGCTAGCTACGGGACTGTTCTTGTGGAAAAACCAGATGTTTGGAAATATCAGTTTTCTTGAGAACGAGAGAAATTTTTACAGTAAAATTTTCAACACCTCTTCTAATATAATGTATCAATGTTTATTAGTTATTACATTTTCTAATTTTTTGTAACGCAACCAGCAGATTTATTGAAAAATATCAATTTTATTGATATTTGATCAGTGTTAAAATTATAGAGTATGTAAAAAGTATAACTTAATCAAGATGATTCTATTCTTGAACAAACCGTTTCCTAAAAGAAAATTGCAAAAAAACAAAAATTCTTGAAAATAGCCGTTTGTTCCCATGGCTCAGCATTTCCACGCCAAATGAAAAGGGCCAATCGCTTTAACATGAGAAAATAAAAAGGAGAAGAATAATAGAGGAAGAGAGAGAAAAAAATGGTTGTAACACAACATAAGTCTATTTATTAAGACTCCCTTCTCATTGCCGATTCAAGGTAACACTGAGTTATATCAAGACAAATAATACGAGAATAAACTTAATTTCACCCGCTATCCTGCTTCCGTGGCCGCAAGGTCTAAGCCATCACTTTCGCAATAAACTGAGTTACCGGTGACAGGGAGATCGGGTTTCAAATCCCGATCACGTGTACTGGAGGTTGTTTTAACCAAAAAATGTTTTATACTTTACCTCCACGCAAATGTGGGTGCACATCCTCTAAATACAACCTTCCTCACCCACAGCTCATTAGTGTTATTAGTTCATATGCGTATTATCTGAACAGGTAATAAGACACGTTGCTGAAAAATTTCACTCATTTCGGTGGTTGCATGGTCTAAGCCGCTACTCACCTCGCAATAGACTAGATTGCCAAAGACAGGAAGATCAATGTTCGATACAGATTGTATGCACTGAGGTTTTTCTAAATGGTTTTCCTCTCTCCTCCACGCAATTGCGGTTGCAAATCCTCGAAATTAAAACCTTCCTAATCTCTCACACATTAATGTATAGTTATTACATAGACAAATAACCTGAACGGGTAGTAATACACGGTTTTAAAAATAATTTCATCAACAATTTCAATAAAATAAAATAATATAAATAAATATAAATTTAAACAGTTTTTCGGTTTATATTATCCTATGATAATAAAAGGAATGGTTTGTTTGTGTGTGTGTTTGTGTCCAATCCTCAGTCAAATCTGCGGCACACAAAGATCTGAAATTTTTAACATAAGTGGACAGAAGGGTGTTCAAATGCACCTCGAAGCCGGATTTTTAAATTTTTAATTAGCTTTTTAATTAGGTTATTTCTAACAAATTTTTAGTGGGTCACGGGCAACGCCATGTGTGATCGCTAGTTTATTATATATGTATTTAAGATGTTGGTTGCTAATCACTTCAAATTAAAATTTCAGTAAAAATGTCTTAATAATATGTAGGTATCATTAAAAGAAAAACAGACCTAGGAAAAATAATAATAGGTAGGTAAAATAAAAAAACAACATATTTTAGTGGTGTAGGCCTACTCAATAAAAATGTAAAATGTAGGTATACACTGATTTCTTCACTTTCCACGGAGATCTATATACATAACTATTTCAAGTGTTATGACAAGTGTATATAACGTTAGAAAATATAGTTTGTATAAACACAACTTCTTGGAAAAATAAAACCCAAGGGAAAAGTTCCTTTTGGTAACACTGTTCACTTCCAAATATTATTTTGTCTAACCTCAAAAATAAGTACTTTTGTAAGACGTACTTGGTTAAATACTGGTATCCAAGGGTGTACTACTGCCTGTTCTGTAGGACAACAAAACATAACCCCAAAAAACCAAAGCTGCAAAAAAAACCTTTCGTATGGTTACCCTAAACACATCACCCAGCTACCCAAACATACCACACAACCCCCGGCCGTTAATTCATCACTATAAAAGGGGAAAATCCCGCATTTCACCAATACAAATATTTTATTAGCCATGCCGGGGAATCAAGCCTGGGACCCTTAACTTAGTAGGCAGATACACCTACTGAATTAACGCGTCCGACTAAAACTGTAGTAGGACTGTTGACTGTCCCACTGTTGGAATGTGCAGGTACTGTTTAGTAAATTGCTTGTTTTTTTTGGTGTTTATTACTTTTTATTATCATTATATATAATTAACATGTTTCTCGCTTACCGCCTTTTTTCTTACATTCATTACTGTTTCCAGCCTCTGGCTTGGGCCAATATTTTTTATCCGAGTCATATATTTTTTTCACTACCGCACTGGTTTGCTAAGCCTGCCACCCGACTCGTTGGCGTAGTTAGCTAAATCGTTGCGTAGGTATTGAGCTAGACTGCCGAGGACGGGGAGATCAATGTTTGAATCTCACTCGGTTGAACTAGGGGTGGATTTTCCTTAAACGGTTTTTCACTCTCCCTCCACGCAAATGCGATTTCAATTCCTTTATATTTAACCGTCCCAATTCCTAACCCATTAGTGTAAATATTACTTAAGCGTATAGCCCTAATGGGTAGTAAGACGCGGTGCTAAGTGTTAGTGTTGATAGGCCTGCCGTAGCTCCATTTCACTTACTACCTTCTTAAATTAATATATTTTTGTTAGGGTGGTACAAGTGGTCTAAGTATATTTTCACTCGGAAATTTGTAGCCAGTTCACCAAATGGTCGGCCCGTGAATGTACGTTTATTACCATTGTAGTCAAATCCCCTCTCACTATCGGTTAATCTACGAACCATATATCCCCGATATAATGAACCCCTTATTAAATGTATTGTACATAGTTGTGTGTGAAGTGAATATTATATAATCGTGTGACGATCATCAAACCAGCCCCAAGACAACCTCGGATAGGTCTACCGTGACAACTACTGATCATCAGTTTCAGGTAATCAATCATCACGTGTTTTACTATCGCGAAAAATTAAATACTACTCTTTCCTTCACACCTAAAACCTGTACAGTTTTAACAGGCCTGTAAAACCTCCATGATATGCCACTGTTATTATCATATATGTTTATAAGAAGGCCTTCATGTTACATTTTATTTGTAACAAATATTTTTTTAATTTTATTTCTTTCCTTTCGTCGCCAGTACCGAAACTTTGGTATTATGCGTCGATTAATTACCACTGCTCTAATGGCTAGACGATCAATTAGAACTATTTTGTATAGGTTCAGCTAAAAAATAGAAAACGCTCAACGAGCGATAAATACGACCAGAACGTATTGTGATATTATAAAAACAGCCACAACAAGAAATTTCGCGTCCTTAGTCCTTTTAAAGAACCATAAAGCAATTGGGCACTAAAAAATGCCATACAGCGAGACTCGTGTCTTGGCTGTTTAAATAAAATGACCACAATGCGTTCTGGCATCATGATAATAACACAACGTGTCGTGCTTGTTGACCTTTGTGGTTACGACGCGATGACAGACACGTTCAGTAATCCAACCTAAGCAAACATTACCTAACCTCTGTCATTCTAACATATTCTGTAAAAATAAATTAGCTTAACCATTGATTATAATTACGTCAATGTTACATGTTTTTTTGATCAATAAATTAATCTTATAAAGAGATTATTTAGCCTCACAGTGACCTAGTGGTCTAGGGATAAGGTGTCAGATTCTGTGCTGGGGGTCCGGAGTTCAATCCTCGGTCCAGAAACAGATTTATCTGATTGCCAAACCCTTCCTTAACCTCTGACCAGACTTGTATTAATCACAACTTGTGAATGTGGGGAATGCCAGGCCTCCACCGTGGTTCGGATTCCACGTTAAGCTGCAGGTCCTCCATTTCATCCCACAATCACCCTATTATTACTCATTAGCGTAAGTGCCTATAACCCGAACGGGAGGACCTACAGTTTAACGTGGAATACGAACCACGGCGGAGGCCTGGCATTCCCCACATTCACAAGATGTCTTGTCAGAGGTGAAGGAAGGGTTTGGTAATCAGAGAGGATGAAAAAGGGTCTCCTCATTAGCCTGGGAAGGGGATTAAAACAACCCATTGAAAATCAAATGTGGGAAAACTCACAAAAAAAACCACATTTCATTATATTGATAAGTTTTACGCGCCTATCTTCTTACGTGGATTATTGGGATTCCATATAGTCTAACAGTGACTTTAAAAAACTACTTGCCTAAAGGTGTAAATGTATTTTTTTTAAATCCAAACGATTTTACACAAGGATTATTTAACGGCTCAATATACGGCGTTAAGGGATGGAGATGGTAGTTGAAAGGAAGTATTAACACATTAACATGAAAAAAAAAAATCCTCCAGTGTACCGCCCGGGATTATAACATTGGTTTCTCCATCACCATTGGTCCATTCTCTTGGGAGACTGATGTCTTAAGCCATTTGACTACAAATGCGGGTATTTATATACTCAGCATTAGTTTATATGTTAAAAATAGCAAAATTGTTAATTCAAATGTTGTACTTACCTTATTTTCGAAACTTTGACCAAATACATAAACAAAATGAGATAATGGAAGTTTTCAGGATGTTTGTATAGGTTCAAGATGAATGTTGATGTTCATTTTACATTTCAAAACATTGATATATGTGAACATTTCTTTAACGTTTTATACATTCGTTAATTAATAGGAATGAGCTTTCTCTGGCTAACGACAAATATCTGTATATCCCCTAAAAACCCGTTTCTGCTTATGCGTAAATATTTAAATAGGAGCAAAGCTTAACGTGTATTCAGACAATCGTTTGTGTTGATAGTTATTGAAAAGTCCTTACTAAATTATTATAAAATTCATATTGACACGTATAATATTAGGTAAAGTAAATTAACTAAGTTTAGACTACAAACTATTTTTTAATAATCCTAATATTCACCTAACTATAATGTACTTGTGTTCATTTCATTTTTTTTTAAATTTTGTATCCACACATGCACATAATCCAATGTGCAGACAGACACACACTTATTTAGTTTTGTTCCTAGTTCAATAATAGCGCATGTCTAGATACAGAGACGCTCTATATACACTCATGTGCACAATTTAATGTGCAGACACTTCTTTATAAACAATTCACCAAGTTTTGCTCTTAGTTTAATAGTAGCGCATGTGAAGACGAATTTTTCATGAAACCTATAAACGTTCCTTAATGATAGTACTGTTTTTCCGTTCGTGTGTTTTGAAAGTTTCATTTATCGACTAGCTAAAATTTTTACTTAAATATACTAAATAAATAAACGTAAATCGAAATTTGCTAGCCGAGAGGGAATACAAATGCGTCATCTTTCGGTGACTCAGTCAAAACTGGCCAATGGCGGGAATCACGTGGGGTACGAAACGAAGACAGATGGTGGGAATTCAGCAAATGGTGAGCTTTACTTGATAAAGTTATTCAGCTTACAAATGCATGCCTGGGATAGCTACACTCTTTTATTAATTATAGTCTTCTTCTATTTAGTGTGTTTTAATCGACCAGTATCGTGGCTCAAACTTAAGGCTTTTATAAAATTAGGCCTAGAATCCGTTCCATTCAAAGGGTTAGTTTTTTATTAAAAACATTATTTTGAAGCTAAACCCAAAGTTATATTAAAATAATAATGGTCTGAAACTTGTATTTCAAAACAATAATCGTGTGCAATGGGAACAAACTATTCATTGTTGTCATCCCAAGATATCCCCTTGCGCGTGATCTATTAAAATTATTATAATTAGGTTTATAGACCCGTCTACACAATGGGGTCATTAGGAGTTATTTATTAAAAGAAGCATATTTCGGTGGGAATTGAGTGATACAACCATAATTTAGCCCATATGTTTCTATTTCTTATTACATAATAAACAAAAATTTTGAATTAATATTATAAGTATTTAAAGCCACAATAGAAAATTGTTTTTTGTTAAGTATCTATACTAATTTTTAAATTTTTTCTGGTAAAGAAAATAATAATAATGTATTTGAACTATTACAAGGATTATAATATGTAAGCCCATATTATTGTAGCGTTGGGCGCGTGTGACCTGGGAGGGTCACGGGCCATTCACACGTAAACGTGTGAACCACGGGTTCTTTTGAGGATATTGAGGTATGTTGCAGGTTAAAATATGAATTAAAATGCTCGCAGGTCACGCAAGGTTTTGATTACTAAAAACCCGCCTCGGTGGCGTAGTTGGCTAACGCGCTAGTCGTGTTGAGCTCGACCGCTGAGGACGGGGAGATCGAGGTTCGAATCTCGGTCGGGTGAACTGGGGGTGGTTTTTCCTAAATGGTTTTACACTCTCCCTCCACGTAAATGCGGGTTCACTTCCTCTAATTCATCCATACCAGTTCCTAATCCATTAGTGTAATTAGCACTTAAAGCGTATAACCCGAACGGTTAGTAAGACGCGGTGCTAAATATTATTATTATTATATGATTATTAAGAACACCACTTGTCCACACCTTCATATTCTCTATTGGCATCACGTCATCTCTATGGAAGATGGAAAGAGCCCCCATGGAAAGAATGTACAGTTATAATATATGGCATTCAGGCGTCCCCTAGGCAACGTACGGTACTTACGTACCGATTAATATTGCCACAAATTGGGCTACGAGTGCCTAGAACCCTACCTTCTAGTTAGAGATCAGTATATCAAGGTGATCGACCCATGTTCCCTTACGAGCTGAATGTTAAGCTTAATATGTGCTTTATTAGGCTAAGTAACTTTGTATGCCATAATGATACCATAGGTGACATGTTGTGTGCTTTTCAAATAAAACAAATTCTCTAGATTTAATTTAATTTGATCTTTTATTTTCGAATATGACTAGGAAACTGCACAAGATGCATTTCTGTCGTGTGATGATATCACTTTTATTTGGTTGGTAATAATAATTATTTACAATATAAAGGTTTATAAATAATTTATGTAATATAATTCTAAGACTATTTTACATAATAAAATTCCAGTTGGATATTAAACTTTATAAAGGCTTTATGGAAGTGATAAGATCACAAAATAATTATGATAAAAAATAGAGATTTATAGACTGTTCCTTATAAACCTACAATAATATAAAACAAATTTTTAATAGTGCTTATTATAGTAACATTACATGAAACTCTCTTACTTTGGCAGATTTTAAGATATAACTCGTTTTAGACATAAATAAGTTTTATTACTTCAAAATAAAATAAATATGAAACTATATGACAATAATCATCCTATTATACTGGCATTTCATTAACAAGTTAAACCACAGTAAAGTTTGCTATATAAACATTTTTTTTTAAATAGTATTTTATTAGTGTCTAAAACTAAATACTTGACCTTATTCTTATATTATCTTTGATTTATTAATTCTTAGTAAGTTTATTTCAAAATTGTTGTTCAAGGTTTTTCATATTAAAATTTACTTACATTAATAAAGAAAATAAAACAAATTTACTTGCCAATATAGTATGATTTAGTTTGAATATGATTTACAGTGATAATTTCAAAGCTCTGCATATATATGGTTGTTTATTCTATAAAATTATAAATTGTTTTGTATTAAATAGCTTGTTCTTGTAAAATTATAACATATTTTGTTATGAATGAAACATAAATATGTCTAGTGTATTTGCGTATTTAAACTTTTTTTTTTGGCAAAATGTTTCATTTTGGGCTAAAAGTCAATCATAGTAAATGTTTTGTCGTTGGATACCTTATATTTATAGCTAATGTGTTCTGGTTTTAACTGTATTTGTTAATTTGCACTTAAATAATTACATGGAAAGAAATCAATAAGTACAATAAAGGAACAAACCCCAAATAATAATAATATTACAGAGAAAGAAGGATACTAAATGAATAAATACAACTATTTTATTGATACCAATGAATAAATAGTGTTAGATATATATGCAATATTATATACAAATAAAGAGATCAAAAACAACATTCGTGTACTCTTTGTATACACTATTGGCATCGCCAGTCCTTTTTGTTTTTTTTTGTCTGTTGAGGAGGTTGGAGGTAGATCCACAGAACTAGCCCCTTTTCACGTTAAGTAAAGAAATAAAAATAGTGTATCTACCCATTGATCCGAATTATATGCTAATAGAATTAATATAGTAAGTCACCCTAATTTTGTATATATTTTTTAAAAACGTGGATTTTCATTTTTATTAATACAACATTCCGCTGGAGGGGTGACGTTTCCCCCATATCTCACCAGTTAACGACGCCCATCGTGTATATACACGTTCAAATAAAAAATAAATCAAACATAGTCTATTTTATGAAAACCAGGTAATTTAAAAAAAAAATCTCAAGTACGGCACTTTAATAAAAAAAAATGATGGAAATTATAGCATCATGATAATAGAAAAGGAATTATTGGTATTGAATGCAAAATCATATAAACATGAGTGAGGGAACAACTCTAGATTTTTTTAGGTGTTTCTGACTAATACAAATTAATATCTAGTGATTTTTTGGTATCCTTTAAGTCAATTGCCAAAAGATATATATTTTACACGTAAGTAGAACCAAAGTAGGTTAGTCTTAGAGCTTCAAGAGAACAAATATGAAATGAATGCAAATATAATTTGTATTAAAATGTCTTATAAAAAGGTCTCATAAAATTAAGTTAAAAATATGTTATGCTTGAGTAAAGATCTAGTGAAGACATAAATAGTAAAATCAGACAAGTGTATCAAGAATATAGACTCCTTCCTCACTACTACTGTGCAGAGAACTTAGTCCAGTATCTGAGTTCGAATCTGTGTCGGTATGAGGTGCCCCACTGCACGTTGTTGATTGCTCGCCCCTCCCAACAGCCGACTTTAATCTCACTAAGGTCTGAGTCTCGCCACCTTGAACATTATGCCGCTGAGAAACCACGGTCATCTCTCGACGAAGTCTTTCCGTCTCCCGGTCCGATGCTTCTAGTTCAGCCTGTAACCTCCTTAAGTAATGTCTCCTAGCGTCCATTAAGGAGTTCGTCTCCTCCAGGACCAAAGAAGTTCTATCAAACTCTGCACCGCACCGCTCGAAATCGGTTCGAGCCCGCTCTAACTCGCCTAAAATAGCGTTCCTTACGTGGTAACTCTCTTCATCCAAATCTTGTTCGGGCAACACCCTCAAACCGGAGTCGGTCCCTCCATGCTTGTCATGGTACCTTCTCAGCTTGTTGTGTAACCTCACTAAGCAGTCTTCCTCCTTCTCCAGTCTTTTGGTCACTTTCAAGAGTTTCTCCCAAACATCTACCCGTGCTCTCAGGTCCAAGAAGGTTTCCTCTGAAGGAACCACTAACGCTTCTTTGGTATCTCCCTCCGACTCATCAGCCAGATGACCTTGGTCTTCTTCATCGCCAGATGAGGTTCTCTTCTGCTCGCTGGGGGAGGACGTTGGAGGCGTCTGGTCACTTCCCCCCTCCGTCATCACCCCACTATCATTCCCCTTCTCCTCATCTTCTAGTCGAGGGTCCACAGGTTCACTGCCCAGGTAGGTCTCCAGAAGATAGTTGGAACCCAAAGCCTCCACTCTGGCTCGGTGGGTCTCTCCTTCAAGCGTCTCGATCTGGTGCTCTCTGTCGTGGAGCCTTCGCAGTTGGGTCTGAAACATGTCACATGCCCATTAAAACCAAGTTTGAGATTCCCCAAAACGTATGAGTGTTCTGGAAGCTATCATTTTTCAAAACTGTGAAGCCATTTAGCCATGGTATCATTGGAGTATTTAACGATCACTTTCTAAACCATGTTATTTTCAAATTAAAAAACTATTTACTTATATTACAATATGTTTTTGGTTAATTATTTGGACATCCTGACTGACCTTATCATCAAAGCTAAGTATCTTATACCACTAACTAATCATATATTTATTTTATATTATCCAGTTGAAAATTAAATCGATCATCCTTTGACCCTAATGTGGTTGCCCATAAAATATCTAAAACCAAAGCCTGGACTTGGTTGGTGAATGTTTATACTCCACATTTGGTTTGGATACATCAAATGGTTATGTTTTATCACCACGTTTGTATGATAATTAATCTAATGGGTTAGGGATGAGGAAGGAATCATTTTAGAGCTAATCTACCCGTATTTTCATTGAAGGAGAATGGAAAACCATTTAGAAAAACATCACCCTTAGAAGACACGAATTGGATTTTAACACTGATCTCCCTATCATCAGCAGGCTAATCTAGCACAAAATTGATGTCTTAGACCATTCGACCATTGAAGCGGGTATAGTAGTTCATATGTAGATAGAGATAGACCCCCACCAAAAAAAATATCGGTACTGTCGTTCAAAAAAAAACACGTATATGAACTCTGGAATATAGTCAACATTTATCTTAGAATAATTTGGTGCAGCAATGTTATGAAATAATCAACCAAAGGAATATTACATTTGTACTTTAATTACAAATTCAATTGATAAAAAAATATTATTTTACTATTTTCAATTTAATTAAAATGGAAAATGTGCCTAAGTTGAAAATTTTAAATACATTTTCCTCAATTTTTTAAACTCCTCCTTGAAAACTTCTGCTTTTAACTACACTATTGTGTTAGGAATGAGAAAGGAAGAATTAAGAGCAATAATACCCACATTTGAGTGGAGAGAGAGAGAGAGAGTGTGAAAGTGTTTAAAAAATCACTATCAGTACACCCTGGTGAGACTCGAACCTCGATGCCCTTATCACAGGAAATTCAAACTATTGTGAGAGTGATTCCTTAAGGCTTAGTTAGACCAGGGCCCCCCGATACGGTTTGAAATTAAACAACAATACTATTTGATTAATTACTTAAAAAAATCCGTTTTAAATCTACTATTTAAAAAAAAATCCAAAGCAAGTACTTATATTGCTTACACATAACGAAAAGCTTTACTTAAATTAAATGTATCTAAAATTTCTTTCGAGCCAACAGTTCTAAAGGATCAAAATCTCCATCCGAAACACTTCTTTTTTCAAGATTTATGACTGAAGCCTGATATAATTAGGAAATAACATTCTTGAATGTATACAATTTTTTACTGAAACAAATTTTCATATATATATGAAAATATATATGCTACATATTGCGTGACTTTATGTATATATATATATATATACATAAAGTCACGCAATATGTAGCATATGATATAAAAACCCAGTGATTAATACGAATAATATAGTAAAACGGTATCAAGGCTATCAGTAAAAAAAAACCGAGTGTCTACCATCCGGGAAAATCAGGGAAAACTGGAATTAGCCGGGAATTTGAAGTGATTGGGAAAAAACGGGAATTAGTAGGAATTTGGTAAATTACAAAAATAATCTTGGAAAATGTGGTTTTAATCAAAATATGAAATATAATAATCACTAAAACAGTAAATAATAATGTTATTCAAATTGTAGTTTTTTTGTTTGTAGCTGTGTAATATATTTTAAAATTCCTAGTAAACAATGTTAATACAAATTAAAAATTATGGTTTATTTAAATTTTAAAACTTATTTTTATTCATAAAAAAGATAGAAAAATGAGGGGAGAGGTTGGGGAATTAGAAGGATGTGACATACTTTTTAGTACGGGAAATTTAGGAAATGATCAGGGGAAATCAGGGAAAAAGTTGGGAATGCTATTGGTCAAGTTGAGTTAACACCATGTAAAGAGCTTGCATTTTCTAGAAGTTTCTTCTACCATAGTCATACTATAGTAATATTGTATTTGCTATACTTGCCACTGATGCGAGTACCTGAATCGTCTCCCCCTGCGCCAGGATCAACCTCATGAGCCGCTCGATGGTGTCAGGTAGTTTGTGGTGGGGGGACGATGAGGTGTGACCGTGAAGGTCTGAAGTTCGTTCCCTGTGCAGCTGGGCCAGTCTTCTAGGGTGCAGGGTTTCATGGCGGTCGGGCCACGGCAGTTTACCCGCTCTAAAATAAAATTATTATATTTATTTGAACAATGGCCACATCATTTAAACCAGGGGTCTCCAAAATTTTCTCTACGAGGGCTAAATAATATTTTTTATATATTTTCGTGGGCCAAAGAAAAAAAATAATCAAGTTTTATGAATGAATGATTGGTTTGGGCTTGTTGAGAGGCTGAGTGTGGATCGAGTGATGGAGCAAATATATGAAGGTAGAGTGTGTTGATAGAAAGGAAGGGGTATGCCATGCAAAACGTCACTAAATGTTGTAGACGAATGTGTGAAAAAGAGAAACATTAAGAGTTTTAAGAGCAAAGGAGCATGTATGACTCGGTGTATGGATGTTGTTGAAGCGAAGAGAGTATGCAAAGAGAGGGAAGTGTGGATAAAGTTAGTGAGGATGGATTAAGTACGTAGTGGTTTTTTGAGCTATATGAACAGTTTCTTGCCTGCCCTGTAAGGTGAACGGCGTGATTAGGTATACATGTTTGAATAACTTTTATTTGAATATTTTTGGGGCAACGAAAGAGAAATACAGCAATTACAACAACAAGGCAGCCCTTAATAGACGTGAGACCCTGGACAAACTTCGTTTGTGGAGCCCCAAATTATCTGACTCACCACCCTCTTCCCCCCAAAAACATTATTAAAAAAATTTTTGTTTAGTGTTATTACAGAAGTTAACATTTATATAAATATTTTTAGCCTTATAAGTTATAATGAAATTCCCTAAGAGGTAAAATCATGTAATAATTAATGTTAAAAGCCGTATTTAAATAAAATACATATAAGGCTTGATCCATCCCCAACCCTTTATTCAATTTTTTACCCCAAAGTCTTGATTTGTATAGTGGTATAAATAAACTGTGCCTAGTTTAAATTAATTCCGTTGGCAAGTTAAAAAGTTATCGTTAGACATTAGCCACCTGAACTTGTTTTTACTTCTATCACCTTAAGAAAGCACGAAGTCCCTTCCCAAATCGCTGGACCCTATGCAGTCACACCGTTTTCCCACCTCTAAGGGTGGCCCTGTTTTCAAGAACAAAAACTCATATTTATTATGGGTTAGCAATTGGAGATTTCAATCATAGTTAATTAATGACGGAGTTTTGCAGAACAAGATCAATAAGAATGATGGAGATGGTTTTTTAAAATTTAAAAATATTGCTGAACTGAGGTTTCAAGTTTGAGATGCCAGTTATTAGAACGGATTTTAAATGCTAGAATTTTTATTATAACACTTGTGTTTTTAATTATATATTACCAAACAATAATCATATTTTTATAGTTTTTTTATAGCAAAACACTTGTTTGACCCAAAATAAGTAAAGTATTTCTTCACTAAATATATAATTTAGTTTTTTTACAAATAGTAATTTTATTAATTATTTAATATTTGTCATTACGTGGGCATCGTGGCATTTTAAAAGAGCTTCATGTATTGATTTAAAAGTTTCTGGTCAAATGCTCCGATGCCTATGACACGGATAAAATAAATGATATTACTATATGTAGAAATTAACATAAACTTTTTTACTCTAGCAATGTTTTATTTATTTTAACCAAAAATTTATTTATTTAAGAACTGAAAAAAAAAATTGACCTCACTTCATTTTCCCTTCCACCTCTGATAATCAATAGGTCCCTTGGCGCAAGTACAAATTTATACTTAAAAACTAAGGAGGCTGACTTTACCTATGCCTTCTTTTCCTGTGCGGGTCCCTGTTGACGGGACTCCCCCTACCGCTGTCCGCCTCCCAGTCCACCCTCTTCAAGGTGAGCCTCACTTCCCCTCTCTCGTCTCCCCAGGCCTCCCAAACCTTGAGGATCCTCGCACGAGAGTCCAGTGGACGTTCCACGCGACGCCAACGTTCCATGATGGCGTACCTGAGAGAGAACAGAGATATAAACACTTGAGAGAACGTTGCGAATAATACAAAAATAAAATGAGAATTTGTAAATCAATCAAATTGTCACAACGTTCTGAGTAGCGTCGACAAAATGTCACATTGTTAATGTTACTTACACCCTTAAAGACTTATAACATCTGCCAAAACTGATAATATACAGCGGAACACATCCCTTGGCGTATTAATGTATGAAAAAAAAATCCGGACTTTAAATGTGACTTTGTCTGACTCCAGTGCTAGTCGAGCGATTTAATGTGTAAGTGTCGCACTGCATTTGGTCTGTTTGTAAGAAGGTAAGTGTTTAAGTTCCTTGCGTGTGCACTGGTTTTCAATATGTGATTCTCAATTTTTTTTTACCTGAAAATGTGGGCGAATTTCCTTTAAGTTGACCTATACCATGCACCCTAGTTTAATAAGTCAATAACGCTTAGGTTGAACGTTTAAAAGAAATTAATAAGTCAATAACACCTATGTTGAACGTTTAAAAGGAATTAATAAATTAAAGTATACGTACGTTAAATAATCTATGATAAAATCTTACGATTTAATTCAAATATTGGGATAGTAAACTAACTAAATGCTACGGCACAGCAGTATATATATTTTTTCATGGATTTATTAAAGTTTGGATATAAATTGTTCAAAATTCGGCTATCAATAAATTATCCTATGATAAGTTTTGGTAAAATTGTTTTGGAGCCATTTTAAAAACAATCAAATTTTCAAAAATCAGTAATCAGTAAACTACTATTAAGGTAAAAAAAAACAAGCTTTAATTTTTATGTTAAGCACTCCCCAAATATACAGTTTAACAAATTGTAAAAGGTATTTTAGAAAAATTCTGAATTTTCATAATCAGTAATTAGTTTACTATTCTTTGTTTTAGATTTATAATTGAAACAAGGATTTAGCCTCACGGTAGGACCATCATAATCAAATACAGAGTTTGAACGAGATCCACATTTTATGAGTTCGGTGGCACCTCAAACATCATTTATCCATCCAACCATCCATCCATCCATCCATCCATCCATCCATCCATCCATCCATCCTTTCTAGCCATCCATTAAAATCGCGATATATTTTCACAGTAATTACTATCTCTTTATAAGAAAGTGAGACCAGACTGAACTCACCCGTGCGAGGTGGCTTCTTTGGCCTCAGCGCCAAGTAATACGGCGATGACTTCATCGCAAGTAGTCTTCTTGTTGACTCCCGTCACCCATCGCTGCCGACTGTTCACCCACACCGGTATCTCCGTCGTCATCCCGCGACAACCTGCACATACAAAATAGAAAATGGTTAATTTTAGAAATCAAAAGTTTTTTGAACCTTTGTAGTCGCAACGTTTAAGGCGTCAGTACAAGGGCTCCAGAAGCTATTTGGTAGTGAGGGGGGGGGGGGGAAGGGGGAGGGGGA
>CABFVX010002172.1:24788-97118 GCA_902151425.1 Timema shepardi | reverse complement strand
GGGGGGGGGAAGGGGAAGGCGCTCAATTGAGATCGTAGTCCAGCGACATTCCTTGGTACAATTTTAAACTTTGGATGATTCTTGAAACTATTTGATGAAGGCCTATTTTCAATAAGTAGAACAATTTTTATGCATTTATTTATCCTAATGATTGTTGAAAACACTGTAAGAAGGATGGATTAGGCTATAGCCATACTTGCGACCTGTTTGAAAGCATGCAGAGCCTTGTTGAATATGCAGGTGGCCATACTACCTGGTCACAAACGGGAGTGACTTTGGGTCTCTCATATACATAACTTTTTTAATACGTTCTGGTGACATGATCGCGACGTTTTTACTGCTGTGGTGACCAGATCAAAAGTATGTCCGTAGCCTAGAGATATTACTTTTTTTATTCAAATTTGGATGCCCTTAGAAGTTATTTAGAGTAGTCATCGCCTGGATATTTTCCAAAAATTATATATATCTCTAAAAGCTATTTGAAATGGTCGTACCCGACAAATTTTTGAAATTTTGATGCTTCTATATACTTAGTTGACTTCGTCTGATTCAATTTTTGAAAATTGGATGCTTCTAAAAGTTAATTGGTATCGGCCTATACCAGCAAATTCTAGAAAATTGAATGTCCTTAGAAGAAATCTAGACTGGTTCTCACTTGGAATATTTTTATACATGGGTTATGAATATACGTGAGTAATATTGGATGTGGGGACGCTTAAGATAGCCCCAGTTCCCAAAATAGAATCAGGGGGTCCTTAAGAACCCCTTTGTCCCCCCTGTTCTGGAGCCCCAATACCAATTGCGCGAACGGATCGCTAGTGATTGAGAAGATAGGTACGGGAGCCTTGTCTGTTTTTTCACTGTAATGTCCAATCATATTTCCATATCTACTATTCTCATCCCTACTCCTTAAATTATACCACTAATCACGTGCAATGGTGGTTATGTAGACTGAATAACTTAGTATGGTTTTCCGGTACCGAGGAGTTCGGAGATTTAATTTCAGCTGAATTTACTGAAGGTGATTTTTTCTTAATTGATTTCCGTTCATTCCACACACGAAATGAGGGTAGATTAAATTTAAATTTAACTTCCCAATCCCCATCCCATTAGAGGAATTAAACACATATGGCCTGGACGGGAAGTAAAAAAGCAGTGCGTGGAAAAAATCACATTAATTGGAATAGTATAAAGACAATAGGTATATTTAGTAATTAAAAACAATAAGTTTATAAAGAATTTAAGTTTATTTACTCAATTACAGTAACTCTGATAGAATGACCGTTTCCTTGGTAAGTTGGTTCGAGTGGTCAACCACAGAATTTGAAGATTTTAGTTCGATTCCGTATGCTACAGATGGTTATTTTACTACTGCATTCTCATATCAAGAGAAATTCTTGTCATATTGAAAAAAATCGATTATAGCTAGTTTGATATTTATATTTTATAAACCTATACCACTATTTTTTTACCCTAACCCTTCATTTAGTAGCTTACTCATGATCTTTTTTTTTAAATACAAATTATTCAAAAATATCTCTAACAATGTATTTACAAATGAATCTAGGATTTGTTTTACATGATAAATAACTTTGTTTAACCAGGTTTTGGGCTAAAATTGGTTTAAAGGGTAGTTTACTGAGGGAAAATTTTTGAGAGTTTGAAATATTTCAAAAAATAGCTTTAACCATTCTGTTCCATATCTGCATCTGTAGATTGTGTGGTATAATAACTAATGCATAATTGTTTTCGTGCTAAAACTCATTTATGGGTAGTTTACGGATGAATAGTTTTTCAAAAACTTCAAATATTTTACAAATGTTCTAGTGATTTGTTTCCAAATGGGTATCTTTGAAGTGTTTATTGTAAATACTGCATTGTATTGTGGTTTTTGGGTAATAAATCGTTAAGGGTTGTTTACAAAATCCATATTTCTAAAAAAAATTGAAATATTTTAAGAATTATACTAATTATTTGGTTACAAATTGGAAGGGTTTTACATGACAAAAGATGCTATGTATTGGCTTCAGGGTAAAAATTTAACGATGGTTTGCTAGTGACTAATTTTCCTAAAAATTAAACCATTTATAAATGGCGCTAGTGATTTTGTTGAAAATGAGTATCTGAGAGTAGTTTTTCATGGCAAAAAGAATACAATTGTATTTTTACAAATTACAAATAATCTTAGGGTGTTGTACAGATAAATTATTTTGGAAAATTTAAAATTTATTAAAAGTACTAGAACAATTTAGTTTAACGTTTACACAAAAGAGTTTTTATTAGACTAACAATATTATGTTTGTTTTTATAAATAAAGCTTATATAAGGGTAGTTTATTAAAAACCTACATTTTGAGTTTTTTTTTCGTAGCTATAATACACAATATAAATGTTGGTGCAATTGTGTCCTACCATTTATTTGTATACTTGCTCGTGCTGATGATCAATTAATTAATACTGTACATAAATATATTATAAGGATGGGTATTATGTTACTATCTTAATTTGAACTATTTTGTATGTGGTCCTTTAATATAATACGTTTTAGAAAATGTCATTTAAATATTATAAAAAAAAATATTTGTAAATTGTGTATGTATCTCTGATGTAATGTTCAATTGTTGGAATATTTTCAGAGTATTTGTTTCGTGCTTGGTCCAATAAAAATACTATTAGTGAGAGGGCAATGACATTTTCTACCATTTCTGGTCAAATAGTGTTGTTATATTAATTAGCCTTTCTTCCAATAAAAACAAATGATGGAGATGGGCGAGGCAATAATACGTGTTTCAAAAGGCATTTAAAAATCCCGTATAACTCTCCGATAGCAGTGACAGCTGTTAAGATGGCATATTTTATAAAAATCCAGCTCTCGACATTCTGCAAAACACTTAAGGGATTTATAGGATTTATATAATCTCCTCTGATATTCTAAAGTACGTGCGTCAAGACAGTTAATTTTTATTAGCACGCATTACTGTCAAGAGAGCTGGCTATTAGCATCTCGTTAGAAATGTCGGGCTTGCCATCATTCGGCAGTAAATCCCGATAGGACATCCCAGGTTTGTATGTTTTTGCTTTTACTCGGCAAGTTTTCCATTTATAACCTTAAAACCAAAAACTAACAAAAACATCCATTATTGAGGGAGTCGTGGCAAAAACATAACCCTCATTTTATGAAATAATTTGCCAGCAATTATTTCTGGTAGCTTTCCTCTTAAATTATCAGTTGTTTTTAAACTATGAGGATAGCTAGTATCGACAGATATTTTATTTATTTTTAATATATCTAGATTTTAGGATTTTATAGACGTTTAAATAGTGAGAATATCTTAACTAAATCCATGAGGGCTATAATGTTTTTACTTCCTTCTTAAATGGTTCCAAAAATGGTCGTACAACTGAATAAATATTATTTTTATCTGCATATAGTGTTTCTCCCCAAATTTTATTGTAATATTTTCCTTGATAGCATCCACAACTAATTGTTTTTAGGTAATTAATTAAAATGACCTATATAGCTTTACAACCAGACCCTAAACTATCATTAACTATGTAGGTAGACAATCTGCCGTCTGAACCAAATAGTCTTGACTACTTCTTGCTCTTCGTCATTAGGAAGCTCACATGGATTCTTCACGAAGCTGAGCGGTGATCACGCTACTATAGGAACAACGTTGCATGTAGGTTTTTGTTGTTACTTAATAACTTGCAATGTAATTATGAAGGTGCTTACCAACAATGGTGGAAAGTAATATTTTCTGCAATCTTACTATAGTTGGAGAAAAGGACTGTATTTTCACTGTTATGTTTGTCAAGAATTTAATGTTTAAAGTTATCATATTTATAATATATATTATTCTACCACGTTTAAAACGCCAGGCTCGCAATAGACTGGACAGCCTGATGACGGGTTGGCTGAGGATTGAAACTAAAACAAGGTCACCCAGAGGAGGTGGATGTTGTTTGTAAAAGTGCTTTTATCACTGTAGTTTTCTCAACCCTTATCCACGCTAGTGTAATCCCACTCCATCTAGACTACCCTTCCTTATACCTTACCTTCTAAATAAAGTTGTTTGTCCATGACATCCACACTTGAGCGTACGTGTAAAATGGCGTCAATCTCATCTTGTATATTTATTAATGATGAAAAGGTCAGCGCTTGGATCTCGACTGAATGTATTATTTCCTTATCTGGTTTTCCTTTTTATCTCAACGAAAACGCGAGTACACTTATTCTAAATTATAACCTACTAACACTATTCTCTTAATGCATATATGCAAATATATCAGATGAATAGTAAGCCGTGGTGAGTGCATGTAAATATAATTATGGTGCTAAGCATGCAAATTAAAACTATATTATTTTTAATAGTTCCATTTAAATGGTTTGTTTCTATTTTGACCTTTCACTGTGTATGCCGGATCTTTTTCTTTGTTTTCTTTGACGAGGAATCAAATGAAAATGTTCTTGTTAAAGATGTTAATCAAAGGGTATGGATTACATACAATCTGAACTTTACTCATATGTGCGTGTTCTGACATGGAAGGTTACTTATCATATAACCGTAATAGATGTGTTCTCTATAATACTCGTTTCTTGTTTATAGCCTGTTAACTTTAAGAAGATTGAAAAGCATATAAAACCACCGATCATTTCCCACGGACATGTTCATCCCAGTTCCCCCACTTCTCCCCACCAAACTTCCAAAAAGGGATACAAGAAATTATATATATATATATATATATATATTTATTATTATTCTATCCATGTCTTTGTTTGATTACTACCCCGTAGAGGGATAGAGATCAAAGGTTGAACTATCTTGAGGAGATTCCGGGTCAGGGAACTCGTGGATTGACGGGGGCAACGAGGGGGGACGGTTCAATCAAAATGATGGGGTTTCTCTTTTATTGCACCAGATCATGCGATGGGGCATAGTAATTGGAGGCAAGAGAACCTGTGGGAATATTTTGTGTCAAGATTATTCTTCTTCTTATAAATTGTATTAGATACAATCGCAGTTTGGCTACCGGGTTCCTTTCAGTTTATTGGCGGCTGAAGAGCCCCGCCTATTTAAAAGGAAGCAGCCTCTCAGTGCAATGCTTTTGATTATGAAGCTTCTAAACCACTAAACAATAGTATCAATTATCTTAGGATTTATTGTTACGACCCCATTAAAAATTGTTTTATTTATGGTAGAAGGCTAGTTATATGTTTATAATCATCCAATTTGATCTCAGAACTGCAACATTTCACGCGAAACGTCGGTGAAAACGAGTAAATTTAACCTTATTATAATTTCAAAAAATCTGACTTTCTAAAATATAGGATATTTTATCAAGATAAATGTTATTACATTTAGTCTTCATATAGTTGTAATCCATACTTTGAAATAACAGATACATTATTAAATAAGGGCTGATCTTTAGACGTTTAAAATACGGCTAAGCGCAACGGTAAACGGCCACCTTAATTTCAATTCGCGTAAGTTTTTTATAACATGTTTTTTGTTTGGAAAGAGTCCAACTAAAGAAATAACTAATGATACGACGAGGAAAACAATGTTTTGTGACTCACTAACACATTTCAATTGGAAAATTTAAATTTTGTTTTAGTATGTGTTGTTTGCCACACCCTCAATTATTCCTTTTCGACGATATCAAAAATTAGCACTCTTGGCCATTAATATTTGGTTAAACATTTAAGAAGATTAATATATGTAATATTATTAATTATTGGAAGGGTATTTAGCACCGTAAATCGTTAATTCAGTAATGTGAAAATATAAACATTAATTTCACCAACTCTAAAATTTTAGGCCTTTTTGAGAATCAAACTTGGAACTATTAGTTCTGTATGCAGAAGCGCTACTGCTTGAGCCAAGGTGTTTGACAACTAAATTAAAATATACTTCTCAAGGACGTTGATGAATGAGTGATAGCTTAGAAATGATTTTATCAGATTACAAATCTTCTCAACTAGGCATAAACTGGCCTCGTGGTATATTTGTCATAGCCCCTGGCTGCTGAACCATAGGTCTTGGGCTCTATTCCCACCTAGTACCGGTTGATTTTTCTCGAAATGGGAGTAATTAATATGGTCACAAATCTTTGGCTAATTAGGTTTAAGTTGAGTTAAGATCTTCATTATATTACCCTATACTAATCACTACCATCACCTCACCAGGATATGGAAAGAGCCTCTACGAAAATAATATACCATTAGTATATTCGGGCGTCCCCAGGGAAACGATAAATTTGTACTGGATAATATTTCCACAAACTGAGCTATAAATTGATGTATCCCAGAAACCAGATTGCTATAATTTAGGAATAGTCCCAATATATGGGTGCGTGGGCTATTTAACATAAGCTCATCTATTGGGGTATGTTGGGGACAAAAATGTTTGCGTTCTAATTCCATAAAGTTGAACTGAAGATATATTTTTACATCTCTATCCAATTTTGTGAAAAATGTGGATAACCCAAACTGGTATTAAGACATGGTTTAATAAGTAATAAACGCTATTATGCCATTTTTCTATTCCCAATATCCAACAATTGTTTTGCGAAACGTTCAGCGGATGCATCATGTTGTACATGCATATTGGTCTTAAAAGTCAATTTCTGTACGTGGCGCCATAAAACTGATGATTTGAGACATTCATTGAATTCATCAGTGGCTGTTGAACATGATATAACTGGTAGAGATTGTCGAAAATCACCAGACAATAAAATGAGCGCGCCACCGAAGAATTATTCATTTCCTCTCAAATATTTTAGTGTACGACATAGTACATTCGTCCCATATAATGAGTTGACATGATTGGAGTAATTTACTAATTCCAGGATTTTTGTTGATATTGCATTTTGGTGTCTCAGTGATTTGTATATTCAAAATTCAACGACAATTTCAGTGCTGAATGCGTTGTTTGGCCACCATCCAAAAGAGTTGCCGCAATTCCAGATGATGCGATTGCCAGTGCAATATTCTTTCGTGATCGTATGGTTTCCAAAATAAGTGAAATGAGAAAAGTTTTGCCTGTGCCTCCAGGTGCATCTAGAAAATACAACCCACCACTTTGGCTTGTAATTGAATGCATATTTCTGTCATACGCTATGCATTGTTCTGGAACCAATTTCGGAAGTTTAGTTTGAACAAATATATGTACCCAATTCTTCGACACCAAAGTGGGTTTCTCGTAGCAAAGCACGATCGAAAAGGTCGTTTGCATATCGATTCGGTGCAGCCATTCCCAAATCTACCAGTTCTTTGTTAGCGATTGCCAAATTTTTTTTTCTCAGTCGAAACCAATGTCTCATCATACAAGTTTGGTGGGAATTAAATGTCCGGATTTTGATTAGTTGCACGAAAACGATGTAGGATGTCTTCACTCATGTAGTCTTTGTATTTTTCCCATAGATCTTTTGGATTGGATGGGAAGCACGCTGTTGATATAATTGCAAATAACGTGCGTATTTGGCGTGGTTGAGCGGTATTCGATGTTTCAGCGAGTGAAGTGTCTCAATGTACATCGTTTTCAAGAAGATTTAATTCTTGGCAAGCTTCATGATAAGTGGTACATACTTGATTGTTTACTGTTCTCAATTCTTGGAAGGATGTCGCTCAACGTACGTTGATTAAAAGTAATCGCAAGTAAAAGCATTCCACATTGTTTGGGTAAATAGTGTAAAGACGGCCTAACGCGTTGGTCGAATATAAATTGAGATGTCTTGAAACTGCTTTACCTTGTCTACGACGTTGTAACTTGTTCGCGGATGTATTCCATGTGTAGTATGTTGACACCTCAGAGTAAAGTAGCGTCTTTGCAAACACATCATCCCCACACAGTGAGAAAAATGCAGTTAACGTTGTTGGCGGTGATGAAAAAGCTCTTGCACGTGCATTTTCTGTCATAAAGTATACGCGCTGTCCATTTTTAAGGTGCACTGCCAAATGAACAACTGTTGGATGTCGTTCATGGATTGGAAATAATAAAATGCGCCATACTGCTTCATTGCTACTAATGTAGCATCCCAGTTGATATTGGTCGATTTCATTGATAGATTTAGTTGCATTTCCCACTCCAAAAACTGCCATATAGCTTCTTTTGTTGACATATTTGAAAATTTACTTGATTGATATCACCTAATTGCAATACTCGACATTTATGTGTGATTTGTACGGTTTTGAGAGTAAAGGTGAATATGGTATAGCCTAACGATTATCGACATTAATATCATTGTTTCGTACTTTTAAAGTGAAGGATTTGCCGCCATCTTCAATTGATCGTCGACGATGGAGTAGATATCCGTCATTGCCAGTGATAGTCTCGGCAAGTAACTCTCTTAGGTATCGTTTCGTGCATTTCCCATCAGACATACATGGTGAATTGTTGACGAGTAAGCCACATGGACCATGAATCATGTTTTTGGTGAAGACTTCAAATAAGTCTGGATCAATGTCGACACCTGGTATTTCTGCTGAGATGACTTGATCAATTTTATCTGATGTGACTTTTTCGATCAACCAATGTGTGCATGTGGCAATCCTTTTTTTTTCATTCAATGGAATACATCCAAGAGCGTGTCTCTCCAAAAACATGATGCTTGACAATGAAATACATTAAATATTTCAATCTTTGCTTGAACACACGCGTGGAAATATCATGACGATCCGATTATGATAGTCCAGTTAACAAAAGTTCATTTATTTCATCCCATGTAGGATTGCATGTGAATGTAAGAAAAAAACATGGGCAGCCATATGCACGAACATATGTCATAGCATCTTGAGCGTATTAATGCATGTACCGTGGATTCCCTGTAAATGTGGCTGGTAGTATGACCATTTTTCTATATTCTTTGGGATTTATATCGCCATCATTAACAACTGCATCACATAAATTAATCTAATCTTAGAAACGCAACTTGGTTTGATTTAATCGAATGTAGAAGAGTCGTTCGGTTTCGATTTTTGCATACATATTGACAATGTATTGATGGAACAATTGTTAACATTTCAAGATATGCTTTTCAGCGTTTTCACGAATTATCAATTGATATGAATATTAATTCATGGCACTGACTTTCTTATTTGTTTTCTCATCTGTTGGTGAATTTCTAAATTTGATGTTTAAATGATATCAATCTTCTCCTTGCTAAAATAAAATCGGATATTGCAATCCGTTGTATGAGCGATGGGTTTCTGAGACTCGCTGAACATAGCCATTTCTGCAATGAAGAATTATATATCATGCAAGTTAAATTCTTTGCCAACTACAGTATAACGATCACCACTTCATCAATTGCTGGTGATTTGTACTGTCTTTCGTGTTGGCCGACCGGTGTTTTGTCTGCTCTAACTACAACTTTGTAATCATCAGCTGGTATTTGTTCAAGGGCAGTTCTGAACAATCGAATTAATTAGTTGTGTTGATCGAATAAAGTTTGTAATGCAGCGACAATTTCTCGTTTAGTGCCCATATTTAATCGACAACGTTGATCGATTTGTTCATCAGTGTTTCCCATTAAATGAATTTGAAGTAATATGTGATCTGCGTTCGGCAGTGGTAATAGTGATCCTGCACGATGATAAATTTTCCCCTGCACTTTGAATGTTGGTATTTAATTCTCGCGTACGATATTTGCTGCACCTAACTATGTCATTTGGAAACATGAATAGTACTTGCGTATGTTTGCCAAGAAATGTTGGCTTGTCACCTGATACTAACTTGGATAATGGTTCGGGTGGTGAATGTAATTCTGGAAATTTCACTTTTTGGCCCGTGCAGCACATTCCTGGTGTTTCATTCTTAAATTTGAGAGCACTGCAATACAAGATTAATTTATATATTTTTCCAATAACCACAATTGGATGAAAACTGTAATCATAATTAACATCGTAATGGAATGCACCAAAATGAAAATCGGCGTGCAGTATTCGCCTGGATAGAGCAGTGCTTACTTGAACGGTATCCAGTCTTACTTCCCGTTGCTCGACTGTTTCAGACGAACGAACTTGAGCATTGCGTACTCGAACGGTTTCCAGTCTTGCTTCCCGTTGCTCGTTTGTTTATGAAGCTCGTGATGCCCTTTTATTTCGTGCTCGAGGTGTATATCGGCCAATCGCTTGTCGTTTTGGTGGCATAATTGATTTGACAACGAAAGTAATGCTTTGTGACGACTATTACAAATTCACTTGGAAAAAGAAAAGAAAATGTGTCTGATATATATTATCTAATGTCGACCAGCAATTGGAATTTTACAATTGACACCACTTGTTATATCACACACGAACTGAAATGTCACTGTTTGTATTTGAATCAATTCAATTCTGTCATGCTTGCACACTCATACACCTAAACACACGAACTGCTGCTAAACTATATGAAATACACACATTATTTGGAACGACTCGCACGACACCTATTGTAAAATGGTTATACTAATTCAGAAACCTTCATGGGCGTGCGCACAACTGACCAAAGTTTCATTGCAATCCGATGAATGGTATAGGAACGCATACGGGACAAACAAAGAAACATTTATATATATATATATATATACATATATATATATACAGTGATTAATGTATTTTATATTTTGTTGTTAACAATAAAATAAGCTATAAACTAAACTGTATACAGGCGTCACTTTATATTATACTGGCATACTGATGAAGGAAAGATCGGAGTTCGATCCCAGTAGGGTGCACCAAGAGTGGTTTTACCCCAAAATGGTTTGCCACTCTTCATCCACACATATGTGGCCTAATTTTTAACACATTAATACAATTAATACATGGCTATATAGGGTGGTAAGACTCATTGGAAAATAAAAAAGATTACACTATGACGCAACTTATAAAATAGGTTCATAGTTTAGTACATTAAGGTAAACTAAGTGTACTTTAATCATAGCAAAGAGATTTTCACATATACATAGTTTTATACTTTTAAATATGATATGAAACTAGAACTTCTACTACCCGTACTGGTGGTCAAATGATCTAAGGTATCATGCTTGTCAATATGGGGAGATCAAGGTTATAGTCTCGGCAGGGGGCACTAGATGCAATTTTCCACAGTGTAATATTAACTCATGTTTACACATCTACTTTATACGTTAAGGTGGGTGCACTTCCCCTTATTTACCCCTACCTCTTAAATTAAGCCGTTTATGACTACGATTATAAAAATAAAAAAACAACCAAACTTCTAAAACTGTCCACACCACCTTCCTCCTAAGCAGCTCACCTTTATTTACTTACAACTAATTAGATTTACAGTTGTTTATATCTTTTTAAAATATAACACAGTTTTGAATAAAGTAAATGTTTTTTTCCTAAAAATTTATCTTAAAAAAATTAGTCACTATTTTAATCTGAACGATGTTTTTAAAAAAATTGTTTGCTCTAAATCGA
This sequence comes from Timema shepardi, assembly GCA_902151425.1. Classification (NCBI taxonomy): domain Eukaryota; kingdom Metazoa; phylum Arthropoda; class Insecta; order Phasmatodea; family Timematidae; genus Timema; species Timema shepardi. The sequence goes on along the minus strand of CABFVX010002172.1, from coordinate 85,691 downwards.
ACTAGTTTTTAAGGCTGTTTCTAACAGGCTAATGTTTGTCTATATTATTCAACCTAAAAAAAACGAAATTTCAATTCGTAGATTCATGAAATTTTAGGTTTTGTTAGGTTGGGCTAGCTTGTTATAAAAAAGTATATTTCCATCACTTAACTATAATAAGTGTGGCTTAAGTGCGAATTAACTAAATTAATTTTATTTCTAATTAATAAATTAATCTTTTTGTATACAATGTTTTTTGTGACTGCTGTGAGTTTCTTACGTACCGATGTTTCCTGACTTGATACTTCAATGACTTAAACAGCTACGGCCATGGCTGAAAACCGGCATGGGCATAAAAATAATACTAACCCTATCCAATGTTTGACCTTGTGACTTATTTTTTGTCATGGAAAATGCTAGTTTAACTGGGAACTACGTCCGTCTGAAAATAAAAGGAATGTTGGGGGTCTACAGGGGCCCAATATATTTTTTTGGTATGAAACACACATTTCTTTGAGATGAAACCGTTAAAATTGTTGCATATTTTACATTTTCACTCAATTTTTGTCACTGTTAGGTGGGTTACATTGTATTGGCCCTGTTTATTACTATACCCACACAAACAATCAATCAAACATTTGTTTTGTTTATAAGTTTATATCATTTGTTGATCCGAAATTTTAGGCTGTTTTTTGATTAGATTAATAATCGTTTTCTTAAACATTCATCCAAACTATGTAAATTTAAGATCAAATTAAATAAATATGTTTAGCGCTACCCGTATAATTTTCACTGACCAAAGAAACACTTTTTGTTAACTAATCAACTCAACCAAATCATGAACACAGGTCTTCTGTATTATAGTCTTCAATTTCTCTTTGTATTAATTTATATACAAATTTATATTCTAGGTTCTCCTTGCTTTTGAAATGCAAATAGCATGTTGACAGATTATTAAAATGAATAAATAAATTAGATTTTTTATTTTTATTGTTTTTATCTTCGATCATTTTTAAAGTATGACAAATTTTCTCAACTCTTGATTTGTTTTTTTATAATCTCACTAAATTTTGATATTCTATCTTATTGAAAAGTACTATTAATTATATGGAAATATATAGATATAGTATGATTTTGGTAGGAATAATATTAGAAGTTGGTTACTATAGTTACTAAAACAATTATAATATATTCATACATCAAGTCATTTTATCTGCAACTGTCACTTTTAATATTACATATTATCCATAACTATAGAATAACACAAATAGTTTAGTAAATTATTATCAATGCCGGCCGCAAATAAATAATTATATTTTAACTTGATAATAATTTAGATTGTTATTCCAACCAAAGCCAGGGTATAGAGAGAGACGTATTTACGTTCAAAGCTAGACTTTTATTAATATATAGATAGCAGTAATTTAGCAAAATTTTGTAGTTAATTATTTTGAATGTTTTTTGTGTTGTAGGGTGGGATGGAAGGACTTGAGTAAAGGTAAGTATTTTTTCAGTTCTTATGGCAACACCTATTTTGATCAAAATAAGTAAAATATTTCTCCACTACAAACATAGTTCAATTTACTTCAAATGTTGACATCAAAAATTCCTGAATGTCTGTCATGAGCATGTTGGCATTATCTAACAAACCTTTTAAATTAAGAGAAAAAGTTGTAATTAAATTCCAGGAAACCCTTGACAGATATTCAAACATTTTGTGTTTGCCATGTGAAGAAAATTAAATTCTATATTTGTACTGTAGCAATATTTTAGATATTTTGGTCAAAAAAAAAAGTTTTGCCCTAAAAGCTGCAAAAACACAGGTTTTTTCTCGCGTCCCCTTCCATCCCACCTTAAGGTCTAAATAAAACCACAAAGTTAAAAACAATAGATAGCTTATAATTTAGTATGCGTTTGTAATATTTATAGTTTCTTAATTAACAACTATTTTCGAATAAACTAGTTATCTTAAGGCTATAACTGATCGGTTGATGTAAATTTCATGATCATGTTTTAACTGTCTTTGATGTGCAATTTAGAAACCAGCTGTTTATTTAAGTAAAAGATTTAAAAACTTACTTGTATTTTAAAGAATAGATTGCACCAAGATCCATGAATTAATCCATCTCACATGCCAAAACTTGAACCTAGAACACTTTTTTCATTAGACAACCACCCTACTGACTGAACTAAGTTGTTGGATTATTTATTGACCAACCTGCATAATATCTGAAAATTTTAGAATATGCAAAGCCAGGTTTACCGACAATATTTTCTCATTTACACTTTTCTTTCTCTCAAATGCAAATAAGTTTTGTGTTTTTACATTTTATCATCAAATAAGGGGGAAATAAACTTTTTGCCTTTCCTGGTACACACTAAGTAGGATGAAAATAAAAAGAACGAATGCTTATAATATTTACAATTTGGAGTCTATTGACGATTTTTATCATTTTAAATAAAATTATACTAATGGACAGGGATGAGGAAGATAATTTGTAGAGAAGATACCCACATTTGCGTTTAACGAGAGGGGAAAAACAATAAGGAAAATCCACCCTAAGTACACACTGCCAGGATTTAAATCTTTATAATCCTGTCACTGATAAACCAACGAGATTGGACGAGCTTGACATCTAGTCCACATGCTATCCTAGACAGGTAAGTATAGTAAACACCATGATTTTCGGTGCATTTACAGATTATAAAGATGTATAAATATGTGTAAAGTAGGATTGGTTACAATTAAAATTTTAGAAAACATTCTAAAAAAATTTATAATAGGGAACGTAAATTATTTAGAAGGAAGAGATATAGAGAGTAACATGTCAAATTATAATGTGTAATAATCAACAATTAATGATGATACATTGATAATAATAGAATACATGCATATTTATTAACCTTGTATAACCAAACAAATTGGTAGGGAAAGCATGTAAAAATTATGATTAAATATGCTGTACTTTTTTTTTAAGAATATGTTTTTTGGTTGTATGCTTAGAAGGCTAATACTTGAAAAAAAAAATCTAATTTATATTGCATATTATTTTAATAATATTTTTTAATGTTTTTCCTATTAATTTGACAGGCTTTACAAACCTAATAAGCTATATGTATATTACTTCTTAATCATAATACATTTTAAATAAGACCTTAACATATTGTAGATTGACAAGTTATTTTATAAATCTCTTCCTTCTTTAAAATAAGTTACAAATGTTTGTGCAATTCTTATTCACATTAATTTAGATTATTTAAACACTTGTTTTATTCAATTAAATTACTGTACAGTGCATTAAGCTACACACTGTTTTGTAGATTCCCTTTTTGCCGTAGATATAAAGTTGTATATTTTATGCAAAACTATCATCTGATTCTTCACACCAAGTGATTATTTTAGATAAATATAGCACCTGGAGTTGAAAAACAGGTTACAAATATGTATATATTTACATAGAAGTGCTTGATTTAATGTTATTTATGGAATTATTTCGTTTCTCATTGATACAAGGTTATACAAGTTCGCAAATGTACGAACTCAACCTGATATATGCTATATTGGTATATTATTATAATTTCATATATATATATATATAGGTAAAATAAAATGTGTGAATCTCAGCACAGTTTGATGTATATATATATAAATATCAAACTGTGCTGAGATTCACACATTTTATTTTACTTAAGTGACACACAAATGACAATTAATTAACTAGCACTTGTTTTGCAAGCGTAAGTATCCAGATACTTTTCATCATTAATCTATTTCATTGCATTTTATTTTTTCTACTCCTTAGTTTTAAAGAATTAATTTATAGTTAATGTTTCAAAGTATTTCCACATCGTTACCTATTCAAAGTGACATGTTTAAACATTGTCTAGACCAGAGAAGAGACAAGGTGTTTTAGCACATACATTGGTTTAAAAGAAGTGGAGGGGAATTTGAAAAGGATATAATTATATTTATCTGCGAATACACATTTTTATCGTGATAACGTAATGTAGCGAGGTCCTCATTAATGCAGCAATGCTACGAAGTAAACATTTGTCTTATTGAACCGGAAATATATTAATATGTTTCCAAGCAATTTTAAAAATAGAATTGATACAGACCTTAAGAACGGTAAAAATCTAAAAAATTTCAATGAATTTGATGGGACAAGACAATCTCAGAGAGATGTCAGTTATATTAATAGGGGCCACTCAAAATTTCAGGTTTGTTTTCAATTTAATTTTCAAAATACGGAAGTGAGCATAAACTCAGCTCAAACTAAGTAGGCCTATTTTTATCTCCTATTCACTCGATTTTGTGAAGAGCATTGGCATAGTTGTATTTAATAATTTCTATGTAAAGAAATTTAAAAAAAGTAGTGGAAATAAAGAGATTGTTTTATCGTCTTGGATTTTTAAAAAACTGAGAAAATGTATATTTATTTGTCTGGAATCCTGGAAAATTCAGGGTATTTGAAACTTAAAAACTCTGTCAATACTGAAAAAGAGTAAATTACAAATATTTCTAAGGAATTTAGTTTGACTACGTAATAGCCTGATAAATCAAGTTTAATAACTCTTAAATTCATATTAAATGGACAATGGCCGACGAATTTATAGCCCCCTTTCCACAATAAACTGTGTACATAGCCTCAAATAGTATTTAGAATCGTTGTGACCTTTCTTTTAAATAATATCTAAATAGAGTTTATAATTGCGTTCTAATTACAACCCTCTTTATTTTACACACAACAAAACCCCTTGTGGTCGTTTAAGTTTTATTTGAATTATTATACTTTTATTAAATACTTAAGTTTAAAATCCTTTACTTTATCTGCATTTTATAAGCAAGTTACAATTTCTAGAATACAAAATTCCAGTATTATTTATTAAGTTACACTTGGGGAAACTATAAATTCATCCACTCACTAAACCAAGGACTGGTTGCACAAACATTAGTGGTTTGATCAAAGATTATATGTTAGCTGATCTCCAATCAGTCACTTAAATTTTATTTTTGGTTGCTCCATTATCAGTTAGGACGTCTGGATGAGCTAACCAGTCAATTCTCTTCCATCAACATTTTTTCTTCTTTAGCACCGTGTTTAACTATCTGTTTAGATTATACACCTATGTACTAAATACTCTAATATGTTGGGCGAGGATTAGGAAGACTTAATTTAGAGGAAATGCACACCATTTGGGGAAAACCAACCTCTGTGCAGCCAACCGTAATTGAACTCATATCTTCCTGCCTTTGGCAGTCTATTCCAACATGAAATTAGAGCGTTAGATCACGTGGCCACCGAAATAAGTAACTGTTTTAATCTCCAATCATATTTTTTTTTAGCACCAAGTCTTACAACTCGTCTGGACCATCTACTTGATTATTTGATCAACTCTTTAGTCGGGTGATAGGAGATTTTGATCCCTAATGGAATTTTTTCAATTTAAACTTTTCTTGGTCTAGGATAAAGCTGATAACCTAGTTATTGAAGAATAAATATTATATTTGTGCAATTGCCCTTAAAACTGTGTGTGAGAAAGGATGGCACGCTATTTTGATCGTGTTAATAAAATATAATGGCTTGCGACTGTTTGCCCATCCGGGGTATCTGCATATTTATACAAAGGTGGTAAACATAAGGAAGGTGGAATTTAAAGGAAGTACACCCAAATTTGTGTATAGGAAGACTGAAACCCGCCTCTATGGCGTAGCTATAGCTAATGCGCTAGTTAAGTGTTGAGCTAGACTGCAGAGGACGGGGAGATCGAGGTTCGAATCTCACTCTGGTGAACTGGGGGTGGTTTTCCATAAATTGTCTTTTACTCTCCTTCCAAGCAAATGCGTCTTTACTTTCTATATTTCAACCTTATCAATTCCTAACCCATTAGCGTAATTAGTACTTAAACGTATAACCTGAAAAAAAAACATGTAGGAAAAATACGTTGGTGCAATCGGTTGGGATTAAAACCCCATACTCTCCCTCAGTAGAAGTTAAAAGTATATTGAGATTATAACTATCGCATAATACCTTTTGGACAACGTTGCGGATTACCCACCAACATCAACATACTCTGACATTAGTTTATATAGTAAAAGTTAATGGCTACATTTTAATAGTAAATTAAATACGGGTATCCCTCAATATGATTTGAATCATTTCTTGAATTTTATTCTTTATATTTTTTTTATTCCCTCTTCTTGATGTTGTGGCTTTTAAGCCAATTTTTTCTACCCTACATTTAAGCAAAACCCAACGGCAATGAATCAGGAATATCTGGGATGGTTTTCTATTGTTTCATGAACGGAAACCACAGCATTCTACGCCCAGGGCCCGTGGGTGGATCAACTATTCTACAGTATAATAAGTGCTAAGATCAAGACATCGAGGAGATTTTATTTTTCATAAGACTTATCACGTCGTGTGAACGTTCATGTTAAGTGTGAAGACATCGTTTCGTTCAGAAGTTTACAGCATCAATGTAAAGAGAACGTTATACTGTTTTTTATTATTATTTAGCAACGCGTCTTACTACCCGTATGTGCTATGTGATTTAAATAATAAATACGCCAATGGATTAGGAATTGGGAAGGTTGAATTAGAGGAAGTGAATCCACATTTGCGTGGAGGGAGAGTGTAAAGCCATTTAGGAACACCGCCTCAGTTCACTCGACTGAGATTCGAACCTCGATCTCCTCGTCCTCAGCAGTCAAGCTCAACACGACAAGCGCGTTAGCCAACTACGCCACCGAGGCGGTTCGTTATACTATTGTCTCAAGTACTGGCAATTTTTTAAAGTAAAATTATAGATCATCAATACAAAGAAAATATATCACATGTAATGAATATTTCCTTGTGTAAGTGACCCGCCTTGGTGGCCTAGTTGGCTAACGCACTAGTCGTGTTAAGCTCGACTGCTGAGGATGGGCAGATCGAGGTTCGAATCTCGGTCGGGTGAACTGGGGTGGTTTTTCCTAAATTGTTTTCCACTCTCCCTCCACGCAAATGCGGGTTCACTTCCTCTAATTCAACCTTCCCATTTTACTAATCCATTAGAGTAGTTAGTACTTAAAGCGTATAATCTGAACAGGTAGTAAGACGCGGTGCTAAATAAATAAATTGTGTAAGTGCGATGTCAAAAACTTTGGTAAAGAAGAATTAAATACGTACATAACAAATTATGACGTGAAAAGGCTGGAGATGTATTCTAATAACATGGCCGACTATCACCTGATGATGGACCTGCTCGGTTCACTCACCAAGCTTTACTTTCTTAATCTCATGGGCTCCACACATTTGTCTGCAGTTTAAGGAGCTTTAATTTTGAGGTTACCACCTGTATTTTGTAAACAAAAACGGTCCGAAAGAGGAGTGATAACCGAATATGAGCTATGAAAGAAAATGGTGTATATTAGGACATAGGACAATGTTTGTAATTGTTGGAGACAAAGGATGAGATCAGGTTGTGATAATACACCACACGTTTTTTATTGACTATGTAATTTCGGCGCAAGGCTTTGTTCGTCTTATACTCGTATATTATATATATATTAACATAATGTCTAGATCTTTCAATTAATAATAACTTCCTAAAATCCTAGAAACCATAGTGAAATTATAGCAATCGCAAATAATGCAAAGAAAACATACATTGTTCGATTGGTATAACTTGATTGCAGGTTGAGGCCGTATAGTTTTTTTCCCTTTACTAATTGCTTAAAATTGTTATATCAAGTCAATTTTTTCATAATTATTATATTCAATATATTTTATATGGATTCAAGGAGTCGAGAATTCGACTCTAATATACATTTGATAATTTTCTTGTAAAAGTACAGAGAATCAACTTAAAGAAGACATTGCATTGTTGCCCACCCAACTGGAGTTTGTTGGTAAAGAACACATTACATTGTTGGTACATGTACTGAATGTTTTCCTGTTGAAATATATACCAATAACCTTGTCTCTGACTTAATAACACCATACTTTTTTTTAAACAGCTTGGAATAAACTTGGATTTAAGCACAGAAGTATATACATACACATATATATATTTTAAAGTTTTCTTTTCATTTGAATGTAATCGAGATTTATATTCTCTTAGAAAGTATTTTTAAGTAACTTCTTCGAAATATTTTATGGTTGAATTTAAATAATTTATTCTAGTTCTATTACACATTTTTACTCAACATCTAGGTTCATACTGAATAGTGTAATAAATAAAGATTTAAATAACTTGAAAAGTTTGGCTTCATCGTTTATTTTTCTGACCAGTCCAAATTTCGATCTCAAATAGCTGCACTTATATCTATTTTTTCATATAGATGCTTTCCATTCTCTTTTTGATACATTTTTGTTTAGCCACTCATAAAATGATATTTTTATTTTTAATCAATCTTTTCGTCTTGTATTAAAAATTAATAATGTCACGTTAGCTATATATGTGTGTTTATATTTAAAGTTTAATACTATCATGGATTCGAACCCATGCAGTCACTGATAACATAAATACCATTCTAGCTTACTGTTTTGGAAATATCATTTCATTGAAATATTCTTAAAATATTTCTTTAAACATACACCATATAGCAAGAATATATTTTAAAAATATTTCAAAAGTTTATTTTTTATAATGTATTTCAAGGACTTTTACCATTTTTCTTTATCGTTTGAAGCTGGCATGCAACGCAAGTAATGCAGTTGAGATATGACTTGTCATTTTATTTATTGTATGCATGTGCAAGGATTTATGACGGCTATTTGTATGGATCAGACATAAAAAAAACCCACAAAGGTTTATTTGAAAAAGACATCAGTAAAAATAAATTGAAGGTTAACGAATGTAAATAACGTCATAAGGACAGTCAACTGTTCCATTAAGTTTAATGATATAACTTTTTTTTTTACATATATTTGGTTTACAAAATCGCAACTGGTTTCAATGTCATGACTGCTCATTTTCAAATGCAGGAACGTAAATATGCACAGAGTTTAAAAAAAAAGAGTTGATTTGGGTTTGCTTTATTATTATTATTTTTCTTTCTATACTTAATGAGAAGGAGGACTAATGTGACAACCATGTCTGTCTGTTTTTGTTCCCCTTATCTTTTGAACTAATCTACAGATCTTTAGTAAACATGTAACACAAATAGATACTTCTCGGGAAATTTTGAATTTGGTGTTTGAGCTTATTCAAGTTCACGAATTTTATAAATTTAGATAGAATAAAAACTCTATATTTTGAACACTCTTAGACTATTTAAATTTGGATGATTGTAATGTCTACCATATAGCCTATTTATTTAGATAAATGTATTTAGGGCTGTCGCTCAAAATAAATTTGGAGGGAAGGGGTGGGAAAGTATAATAATAATATTTAGCACCACGTCTTACTACCCGTTCGGGTTATACGCTTTAAGTACTAATTACTCTAATGGATTAGGACTTGGGAAGGTTGAATTAGAGGAAGTGAACCCGCATTTACGTGGAGGGAGAGTGGAAAACCATTTAGGAAAAAACACCCCCAGTTCACCCGACCGAGATTCGAACCTCGATCTCCCCGTCCTCAGCAGTCTAGCTCAAAACGACAAGCGCGTTAGCCAACTTCGCCACAGAGGCGGGTGTGGGAAAGTAAATTTGCCAAATCTAGTCGTTCTGAAATGAGAAAAAAATCCCATACGATCAAGTATTGTACAAGGGCAACCTTGAGAACATCGGTGGTTCTGGGGGATATGGGAGTAAAGGGATTCGCCCACCGGTAAAATGGTAAAATTTGAGGAGATAATTGGGCCTTGAATCGAGGTTTTAGGCAACTGTAGTTTACTATTTCTCCTACCAAGAAAAATAATTGTGATAGTGAAAATAATCAATCTTGATATTATGACATTATTTCGGTTTATGTGGACAGGAACGCAAAAAAGGTGATTTTACAATTCTGCCTGTCCCCCATGTCTGTCTGTCCTTCCGTCCCCGATCACGGATCCTAAACGCTTTGAAGAATATTTAGTTAACTAATGATTGGTCTGATTTTTCAAAAACCTGTAATATTTTATAAACGGCTCCAAAATTTTAGTTTCAAATGGAAATCTTGTTTGTGAAGTATATACAAAAAAACACTCTTTAGTTGTTTTTGAGGTAAAAATTCATTAATCGGCAGTTTACTGAATGAAATTTTTTCAAAAACTTGAAATATTTTACAAAGGGGTCTAGCAATTTGGTTCAAAATGGGTATCCTAGTGTTGTGTGGCATAACCAATAACACTGAATACAATACTTGATTTTAAGGTAAAAACTCGTTTATGGGTAGTTAGTTTACTGATGACTGATTTTTCAAACACTCGCGGTTTGGTTCCAAATGGATATATTGATAATATTTGAAAGACAATCAACACTATAACACTATATATAACCATATATATATATATATTTGTTATTGGGGTGGTTTTTCCTAAATGGTTTTCCACTTTCTCTCCACGCTAATGCAGGTTCACTTCCTCTAATTCAACCTTTCCAATTCCTAATACATTAGAGTAATTAGTACTTAAAGCGTATAACCCGAACGGGTAGCAAGACGCGTTGCTAAATATTATTATTATTATTATTATTATTGGGGCGGGAACTAATTTATGGTTAGTTAACTGATGAGTGGTTTTTCAATAACTGGAAATATTTTTAAAATGGCCTTACCAATTTGGTTCCAAATGGTTCTCTTGGGAGTGTTTAACATGACATACTAAATATAGATGTATACTTTTTTGGGAGGAAAATTTGGCTATTCGTAGTTTATTGTTTACTGGTTTTTAATTAGGATATTTTAAAAATGGCTTTAGTAATTTAGTTCAAAATTGGGTTAGGGAAACTATTTTACATATACATAATAATGTATATTTATAGTTAGATAAGTTCTATTTGTAGTAAGGAGAAATATGAAATTACTATTACAAGGAACGTACTTGGTAGGACCAAAGTTGATGGATTAATACACTTCTTTATTCAATTAAGCAATATAAGTTATGAATACAAGGGGATTATTTTACCAAAAGAGAGATTGTTAGATCAAGAAAAATAATTTAAATAATAAGTAAATTAACAATATGGGTTGATGTAGATAACATATAATTAATTATTAAAAGAGATAGAAAACATTGTTGTTAGGAATTAAATCACTGAAAAATACATAACCATCTTCTTAAGAACCCCTCAGTAATTGTTAAAGAGCAAATAAATTTTATAAATAGGTAAAAACTGTAATTGAAAATTATCCTATAAAGCGATAAAAATATTATGGATAATTTACTAAAAACTAGAAAATTGTAAATAGTCAATGACTGTAATGGAGCCTTTAATAAAAGATTGAGGATCAAAACTAACTAATTACATGAATGATCAATCATCAATCATAGAAAAAGTTAACAAGGACTGCTTACACAATTACAAACAATTAATAGGATTATTAAAAGGTCATTGATAGTAAGTTAGCAAGTGACAGGTGCTTAGTTTGTGAAACATTCACCTATGAGAATTGCTGAGGAGATAATTACATATGAAATATATTAAAATTGAATTACATATGAAACATATTAATATTAAAATTAAAATATATCTAATAAAATAGTCCACAAAGTTAAAATAAATGATGATAGTATTATTAAAAACTCTTTATCTTGGTCAAGAGGTTAAAATCCTTTTGTTAACAATATACATAATTAATTACAGAATTGTTGTAGTAGCAGATGTGTCATCCAGATCAATCAATATGGTTATGATATGTTGGATAAGTTGTTTATGTATAAGATGTTGGATGCTATAAATGAAGTGTAGACGAAAATTGTTACTTTGGAAAATACTAATTATAATATTACTTGAAAGATTGAATTAAAGAGACGTTCCCTACCTGTTTTGATTTCATCCAGCCTAGAGGCGTAACAAGCGTTTAAGGAGTGGAATCAAAACAGCAGTGCTATATTTAAAATATGTTGTTAATAAAAACATATGATTTTTCTTCCTTTAAAGTGTTTCGAAGATACTAAGTGTATTGATGGTGTGGAAATAGCAGCCATAAAGATTTGACCCTCGACCTCACATTTCAAAGCTTCCCAAAACCCCTGACACTTAAGGGCGGTGATGAAGGGAATAGGAGAAAAGATCAGGGTTTTTGCAATTTTTAAAGCAAAATAATTTTTTGCTCAAAAGAAATCAAATATTTAGTAGAAACAGAGTTTAATTTTCTTCACATGATGACCTCAACAGTTGTATAATATCTGACAGTGGAAGGTGTCCTTGAATTTAATGAACTTTTCTCTTCATTTAAAATGTTTGTCATCTAATGCCGCTATGCTCATCTCAGATAGTCAACAACTGTTGGTATTACCATATAAAGAAAATTAAACTTTATATTTATACTTTAGCAATTTTTAGAATGATTTTGGACAAATAAATGTTTAGCCATAAAAACTGCAAAAACACTAACCTTAACCCTTGTTCCCTACATCCCCACCTTAAGCGTGATATAAAAAATACTATAATATTTAGTTAACTGAGTGGTTATTACATCTTGAGCAACCGCTATGCAGGTAGAAAAGCCGTTGATAACCTGTTATTGCATTAGAGCGTGCTAATAAAATAAAAGTATTTAGTGACCTTGCGTAGTGAGTTTAAATGAAGGTGCAAAGCTAATTACCGCTAAATTATATATTTAAACTCTCATGATATAATCAGGAGAACCATTCACAACAAGACACTCTCAGTGATTATTCAAGGTTTAAATACCATTCACAGAGATTATTTTAAAATAGTCTATTAATTATTTAAATATATCCATAGTTAAAGTACCGTTTAATTTTTAGTTTAAGAAACAGGATAAAACTGTATACACATCGTAAACATCGTAGTTACCACCATCTAGAATCAAACCAGAGTCGCTTAGACTTTTTTTTGTCAACAATTCTTTATATTTATCAACGAGGCCAGACTTTCACTGCAATTAGAAGGGAATGAATATATTATGTGTTTAGCTTATAGATGCACATTAATTACTGTTAAATCAGTATTAGTGAGCACGCGAACTAAATATCAGACTCGTATTGTCTGGTTTTCAGGTGATATAGAGGTCAGGGTATAAATCCCGGCTGGATGTACTGCGTTAGTTTTATCTAAATTGTATATACACAATTACACATCTCTCTCCCCCTTCACACAAAATATAAGTAAATTTCATTTAAAACTTTACCGTCTTCATCCTCGCCACATAAGCGTGAGTACCTGAATTAATCGACTTGCCACACCCACCAGCTCACCAGACTACATTTTTAGAGGAAAATATAGGCAATGCATTTGCACACAAAAATAACGTAATATATTTATAAATAGTATAAATTTATTTTAGCATCTCAATCACTCTCCACACGTATAGATTTGATGAATTGGGCTTTATAGTTGGTGTGAAATGATTCATGACCTTTAATCGTACCAGGGACGTACTTTCTCGTCACTGGTTCACACGTCAATATGACTGTCGAAGATATAGTACGAGATCTCGAATAGGTTCATATTGGATTCTAGGCTAGGCTAGGTTAGGTTAGGTTAGGTGAGGTTAGTTCGTTCCACAATAATCACGGTAAATCGTTATGATGAAACGACGCGCATGGATACCATGACCATGGAGGACGGGAGGCTCGTGGCGAGTTTCATGAGTATCTGACTGGTATGTGGTGAGTTTATAGACAGGGAAATGTAGGCCTAAACAATAGACTTGTAGTGAGTATAGATGACCCTACAATATGTTATATCAATACATTATTTAGGCTAGAGGAATAGAGATGAGATATTTAGAGTCCAAACGGAAATAAACTCGAACTTGCATAGAGTGAGAGTGAGAAATAATTATTAGCACCGCGTCTTACTACCCGTTCGGGTTATAAGCATTTACACTAATGCAATGATATGGTGATTGTGATATGAAATGGAGGACTTACAGTTTAACGTGGGATCCGAACCACTCTGGAGCCCTGGCATTCCACATATTCACGAGTTGTGATTAATACACGTCTTGTCATGGGTGAAGGAAGGGTTTGGAAATCATATAAATATGTGCTGGGACCGAGGTTTGAACCCTGAACCCCCAACACAGAAGCCTGACACCTTATCCCTAGACCATCAGGTCTCCGAGAGTGAGAAATGATTGAAGAAAAAAAACATCCAACCAGGATTAGAGCCTCGATCTCCCAGTCACCAGCAATTAAATCTAACATGAAAGTAATGCGTTGGAATATAATACTACCAATGTGGGTCTTAAAAAATGTATATAATAACTGTATATATATATATAACTTATTATTCTTTAAAGATTTAACGTATTAAATATCCAAGCGATCATAGTTGTTAGATAACCTCATAAATGTCATATTACATACATTTTAAAATTAAATCTCAGCACAGCAATATAATCTGGGATTATTGGCTAAGTACGCCAATGGTCTGACCACTGAGCTATCCAGGAGTCGTCCAATGCTCATATTCATTCTTCACTCATATTTAAGAAATAATCTGTGATGGACGCAGAATCGATTATATTATTAATAAAATAATAATTAATTATACATTAAACTACAATGATATGGCTGAGATAAATTGACTGGAACTTGGGCGAGTTTGGAAACCACACGTAACCCAGAAGGACATCCTACAAACGCTTGACGTAAACACTTTTATCCTAGTGGTAGTTTTATTTCCCCCGGCTAGAGAGATGCTGTCAGAACACATGACAAGACACGACAACACGTCTGCATTGTGTGACAGAATGTTTTGTTAAGCGTGTGAAACAGGTCTGACAACGAGCATAATTTCACACTACAGTGGAATTGTGATTGCCCACTGCGCACAGAACAATACCAACGTAACAAAAACAAATTATCTAAGCAAATGCACTTGTCCCACTTAGCCCGTATCACCTGCCATCTAGAGCAGATAATAATCAGAACCTCAGAATATGTTGTGACCTATAATACGCCCTTGGTGTCTATAAGAACAACAAAACCTTGAGATATGAAAACTAAATGTGTGTATGTGAAGGGGGAAGAGGGTGGGCAAGTGTTGTATACCATTGTTGCACTGATAAATCTAAAAGTACCTATATATAAAACCTATTAATTGATGATGAATATTAGTACAAATGAAATGTATTTTTTAATGTTTATTTCTTGATTAAGGTGAGGTGGAAGGGGATGCAAGAAAAGCCCAGTGATTTTTCATTTTTATTATAATAAAACATTTCTTTGGCCAAAATAAATAAAATATTGATCCAGTGATTACTTATAGTTTAGTCTTTTCTTCACATGATAATATCAACAGTTGTTTAATATCTGCCAAGGGTGTCCTGGAATTTAATGACAACTTTTTCTCTTCATTTAAAAAGCTGCTGATTTAATGCCGCTAAGCTTTCAGGTATTATCTATTTTGATTTGTGACTTTTGCTAGGTTAATAATATGTATTCTTCTAACACAACATTGTACAATTAAAAAGGTCCCGCTTTATACCGTTTGATTAAACTGTCATCCTTTATATATTTATGATATGGTTTGTGTTCTTTATATAAATAAAAGTGTGTGTATTATAATCATTACTAAAAAACAGACATATCTGGGCACAATATATGTTTTCCTTTCTCATATCAAAAGAAATTATTGTGTTGATGAAAAAAATCGATATCGAGATCATGACTAACTTCTACTTTTCATGTGAACATGACCCCCCCCCCCCTTCCCACCAAACCGCCAAATAGATTTTACAGTTCTGTTTGCCATTATGTCCCTTGGTTCACGTTCCCTACAATCCCTCCATAATTTTTAAAATTATGAATTTAAAATATTAAAAAACATTCAAATATATAATTTACATTAGGATGAACGATTCATTCTATATAACATTTGAAAAAAATCGAACCTGGACATTAAATCCAAGTATGAACTTTTGGTTTATTATGTTATTACTGTTAAAACATACATGATTAGACTGACGCCCTTGTCCACGTTACCACCAGTGACGATTTCATATCTTAATATAAGTTTAATGAACGAAAGCTTTTAATTAAAATAGATTAATTGTATCAACTTTTTGGTGTGTTTTCAAAGTTTATAAAATATATTAAGTAGGAGCATAGATAAATAATAATAATATTCAACACCGCGTCTTACACCCCGTTCGGGTTATACGCTTTAAGTACTAATTACGCTAATGGATTAGGAATTGGGAGAGTAGAATTGGAGGAAGTGAACCTGCATTTTCGTGGAGGAAGAGTGGAAAACCATTTAGGAAAAACCACCCCCTGTTCACCCGACCGAGATTCGAAACTCGATCTCCCCATCCTCAGCAGTCGAGCTCAACACGACAAGCGCGTTAGCCAACTACGCCACCGAGGCGGGTCATAGATAAATAAACTAGTTCGATTGATTAATATATAATTATTTGAAATTAGTGTTTATTGAATAATTTTTTTTAAAAAGTTTATCACTTAACATGTTGTACCAATTTATACTTATGATAGACTATAATGAAAACATGTAGTTTTTAAATAATACATTTTGTTTTAAATCTGTATATATTCATAAAGAGATTTTATATAGGTGTTTGAAATAATGAAATGAATAAAAACCACTTTTACATATTTCTAGTATATGTCTTACCTCACCTTCTGGTCACAACTTACGACTCAGAATAGTAACAATATAATTAATCATTGCAAAGCGGTAGGGTATAACTCTAGGGAGCTAGGCGCAAGGTAAGCCGCGATACGGAGATGTTGGCGTGGGACGGAGAAAGGAAATACGGTACATCAGTTCTCTCATATTTACGGTGACATAGCATAAAATACATTTTACGGAAGCTTTCTTTTAAAACCCATTTGACAGTAAAAATGTTTATTGCACAATTTTTTAACAAGTGTTTTCATTTATAAGCTATAAATAGTGATTCAATGTTTTTAAATCATTATAGTTCACGAGTTAAAAGGGGTCAAATAATACATTCCATGCAGAGAAGAATTTTAACACAATTTCACAGTGATATATTTTCGTTTCTCTTCTCAGAATACCTGCTTAGAATTCTTTTGATCAATATAAATAAAATGAATTGGTTTGTATGTCTGTCATGAGCATTGTGCAATATCTACCAAACACAGAGGGCTTAAATTTTAAAATTAGTATTCCTCTGTACACAAACAAGTGAACATTGAACTGGAATTTTAAAATTTTCATTAGATTTTTTAGATTGATTTAAAACTGGGTCAGAAGCAATAAAATGAAGCGTTTTTCGGTCTGTTTTGAAGCATAGAAATGCGTTGCCCGGGATAACCATCAATTCATTGCGTGGTTACACCGGGCGTGTTCTGGTTCTTCTGCCAGTATATTATAAATATAGATCTAAATCAAAACAATTACAATACATACCATAATGAAACATCGATAGAAATTGCCTATTTCATTTTCATTTATATATAAACTGTATTTTAATATTAATTGGTCCCTGCTTCAAACTAAATAATCAATCTAGGTTATATTATTTAGACATCAACGCTTGGATCTTAAAAAAGTTCTGTTCTCGATCTAAATAAATATAATTTAAAGCTTGTGTATGTGCGCTGCAGACGTTAAGCTTATAGGTTCTTTTAAATTAAGATGTTTTGTCAGAAAACTCCAGTATATTTCCAGATTTTTTTTTATAGCTAATAACAATTTTGGCTGAAATAAATATTACATTTCAACATATTATGGAAATAAATAATCTTGGTAGTTCCTCAATATTTGTCATGGTCATTGCTTAATTGTTCAAATACTTAAGAACTATAAAGATCAATATTTGCAGAAAATTAAACTAAACGTATATACTGAAGCAAGATTTAATTTTTTTTTGGTAAAAAATGTATTTATAATAAAATACACATAGCTACTGATCCTAGCTCATGCCACCCTCTTTAAATGTTGAATAATTTACACTTAAGGCAACTGCCTCGGGCAGAAAGAAAGTATCATTGGCTGTCACGCCCCATGACTTAAAAGATCTATGTAATTTTCTGGAACTACTTCTATAGTCTTTCTAAACTTATATTATTTTCGTTCTTCACCTACAACCACCCTATGTGAAATCAATAAGAAAGAGGGGAACGGAAATTACGAAAATTCTTATCTCAAGGCAAAAAAGAAAGCTTGCCTATAGTTTTAAAATATATTAACAGTTTATGTTGTGATAATATCATTAATATTATTGTGTTTTTGAAGGAAGAGAATCTATATCCCTTTTTCATAAAGCCTGGTATCATTGCTCAGCAAATATCCTCAAAGAGTCCTTGAAAACTAGCTAGTGTCAAATTTTCATTCCTTTTTCCTATTAATAAAACTCAAACTATGAGGTTGTTAAGGAAAAATAGCCCTGTTATAATCATTTTAGTTTATTTTGGCGTTAATCATATTTGGAAATAACGTATCGTAGAGTTAAATATTGCGTTTGAGCTGAACGTCTGTGGTGCTATTTCTCACATACCAAGGTCACCCCCTTAAAATGATAAGTTTGGCCAATCATAGCTCTAGTAGAAGAGTCTTTATTGAATAATGGTTAAATTATATCACGTTTATGTTAGTTAAAATAATTATACAAAGCTACAACGACAACAACAGAATTTAAAAGCAAATTATCCTAAGATTATTAGGTGCCATGCATAAACTTTAAAGTCAAGTGTTTAAAGAGAAAATACTTTTTTTCAGGGAGATTATTTATATCAAGTCGTTTGGTAAAAAAAGAAGTTTCAGTGTGTTAAAAGAAAGAACAATAAGTTTTTATATGCAATACAATTTTATTATTAAAACACAAAATTGATTTATTATATTTTACCGATGAAACAAACCATATAAGCCTATGGTTCCGTAGTAGATCATAAAGGATTTTCCTTGTTTGGAGTAGATCACTAGATTTAAAAGTATGTCCACTTCTGGTCTAAAGCATCACTTCAACAATAAACTGAACTGCTGTTGACGCCGAGATTGATGATCGAAACTCGATCGAATATTCTAAGAAGCTTTATCCTAAATAGTTTATTTCACTCTCCCTTAATGAAAATGGGGTTACATTAACTCTACATTCTCCCTTCTTCATAGCTATCACATTAGATAAATAAATGTATAATTTGTATAATCCAAGCAGGTAGTGAGTAATTCTATTCTTTATATCTCATTTTACGACTAATTAACCGTCGTGTTAAATACAAAAACCATGCTATAACAAAAAAAAACATCAAATTTTGGGGTTCCTGCACTCTTCAATTGAAAATAGAAAATTTGGGTCTAATGAATTTTTTTTTTTTTGCATTATTGTAAAAAGGTAAAATATTGTCAATTGTTTGAATTTGTTTGTTTTCTAAGGAATACAAATAATCGCACTAAGATTCGACATCTGATTTGAGGTGTATTACCTACTATAGTTACGTATTATCGCGTAATGAGATATGTCTTTAAGTTTGTACAAACGGATCTGAATGGTTAAAAACCAGATACAAAATTTGCGGGGAAGCCAAAAAACTTTTGTTCTGAAATAAACGCTAGTGGAAGATTTTCCTGAATATTTTCATTAACATAAAATTTACTTTAACGAATATAGGTTTTACTAAAAATTAAAACTTCAATCACTTTGCTAGTATTTTTTAAGTATATAAATAAAACTATTATGGAAGATTCCCAATAATATTTATATTCGAATCAAAGATTTCTAAACAAATGAGATAAAGTAATTTCCTAAGAAAACAAGTGAGTGTTAAAACACAGTTAAAGCTCACTCGACCTTTACTTTTTCGACCGTAAACCAAACTTCAAAAACATAAGGCCGGTTCGACTGTATTCTGCCTGACCTTTCACCCAAAAAACCGTCAAGGGTCAAGGTATAGGGGTTTTACGGTGCCCCCCTGTCTGCCCGTTTCTAGACTTCGACCAATCACCATATCTTTCTCTCTCTCTCTCTTTCTCCGTCTCTTACCAGAACAACTTCCCAGTCCAGAACCAAATGCCAGAGCGTGCTTGGTCCATTTGAGGGTCGGTATTTTGTGTTGTTGCTTTGTGTTTGTGTGTGTGTGTGTGTGTGTGTGTGATACGCTGTGTACTTTATTATAACAGATTGCTGAAGCTTGGAAGGTTTCTTTCCTCTCTTTTCAATAGGAATACCATGTACCCAACGGGTTCCTAGATGCAGTCAGCTGACATGTTCCTGCAGGGGGACCCAGGTCAAATCTCTTTTACAGCCAATATATTTTATTCTACTGTCCTATGTGCTTCCGTGTTCACAAAAACTAGGAGTTGAATTGATATAAATACATGTAGATAACATAATTTGACGATAGGACAAACCCCGTAGTCTGTTGTAAATAGAAGAATTTTATTCAATAACAATTCTTATTTTAGAATACTTTACATTTAACATTTTTATTTGCAATTTAAAAAATTAATCAATTCAAATTATTGATATTGTCTAGTATTAACCCTTTTACACGCTATTCGAATTAGTTAAAAGGCATTTAAAAGAAAATGGTATCAGTTTCTAAAACAATTTCCATATAGACTTACAGTAGTCTATGTAACCCGGAACTATCATGTTTGGTAGGCAAAATCTATATCTATTAAATAATAATGATTATAAGTACAATGTTTCCTATGTTTACAGCAAAAAAAGTATTTGTAGTTTTGTCAACTTTCTTCCTGCCAGAATAATAAATATATATTATATATAGCCTATACTATTTATATTTTATATAGCTTATATTATATATAACCTATAATATGTATAGAAGATGTATTTATTATTTCAATATATAATATATATATATATATAATGTATAAATAAAAATGATATTATTTTTATAGTTTATTTTTTATATTATAATGATATGTAAATAATAAAAATAACATTTGTACATAGAACAATAAAAAAGGATGGATGTAGAAAATGAAAATAGTCGATTAATCAAAAGACCACTAATTAATTGATCACAACTCAACTCTTTTAAATAGAAAGTTTACCAAAGAGGATTTATTTTATCATATTGATATAATAGAATGTAGATTTTATGTTTGAAGACTTTAGAATTTCAAAGCATATAAACCTATTATTGGCATAGCTTATGTATATTTAGGGGAGCTTATAGCAGAGTTACCTTTAAAGAAAATTAAATATAATGCGATAATATTGTCATAGACCACGCAAATAAGTTTTTTTTATGGAATAATACACTAAATTAGTTTTCTGTCTAACTTGATCACAAAGGAAAATAAAGTGAATAGCACCAACTTTCTCGTTCCTTTAACAAATAAAGGCTGAGACACAAAATATTGTACACACATTCTCACACTGTGTATTATAGCTTGGACGAAAATTTTCAAAAATAGGTTTTCGATAAAACTACCCCTAAGCAATTGTTCCTCGAAAAACAAACATATCATAGTGTTGATCACAATAAACACTTTCTCTATCTTTCTCTTTTTCTCTCTTATATCTATCTATCTATCTATCTATCTATATTTTAGAACCAAATTGACACTCCATCTCATTTGATAGCGTGTTTGTCATCTTCTAAACTGAGGGTCCTGGTTTCGATTTCCGGCATGACCGAAAAATGTATCATTGGTAAAATCTGGTATTACCATTTCAGAGTGATAAATTAAAGGCCAAGGGCTGGATGTTGTGTATGTTCTAGATTTAAATTAGTTAATAATTCATGTGTTGATATAAATAAGTCAGTTTAAAAAGTGCACGTTAGATACTTCAAATAAATAAAAAATAAATAAAATTGAGACCAAATTATTTAAAGACAACTGTGAGATACCATAAAATAATTTTTAATTTGTAAAAATAAATATCTATACTTATTTACAATGAAAATCTATTCCTAGACACTCATTTTTAACCCAATCCTCCAGGTCAAATTTGAAAAATTTCCTATTTTTATGATTTGACAGTAAACTAACCTTAAATTAATCTATTTTAGAAAAATAAACATTCGTTATTATATTAAGAGAATAAGTAAGAGGAATGTAGAACTCAGAGTGACTTCATTTGTCCAATGTGTTTTTAATACCCGTTCACGTTACCTGCATACTTACAAAAAAGGGGCTAAGTTTGAGGAAGGATGAATTTAGAGGAAATATATCCGCTTTTGTGTGAAGGGATGTTTGAAAACCTTTTATTAAAAACAACCTCAGTATACCCAGGTGAAATTCTAACCTCAATCTACCCGCCATCGGTAATCCAATCTATTGCGTTAATGACGCTTTAAACCTTTTGACCATCAAAGGGGTTTATATGCACCCACATTTACGTGGAAGAAGAGTAGTTAACTATTTAGGAAAATACACCCTACTACACTCGGCCGGGATTCTAATCTAGACCTCCCTTTCATCAGCAAACCAAACCACACTGAACTAATGCCTTAGTTCTTGTGAGAGGGAAATATTATTAAATCATTATATTAAAACGCGGATGAAAAAAAAAAGTTCCTGACTACCATTTATCACATTCCAGAATTTTAAACTGTAACAGTCCCTTTTCGATCTCGACAATTTACCGACACTCTAGTTGTGTAAACCTGAACTAAAAAAATCAAATAAAAAAAATCAATGAACTGGCGTTGAGTGATGATTGGAGTTGATTGTGTAAAAGTGTGGTGACGACAACCGGTTTATTTTCTCTCAGCATCATTTGTTATTCCTAGCATGTAGTTTTGCAGCCAACGTGTGGCTCTACGATTTAAGAGCTACTGAATTAAATTTAAATCGCTTAATGCAACCTAGAGAATAGATGTGTCGACGTATATAACCTTTATCTACTTTCCAAGACGAGATAGATCTCTGGTAACTTTGTATTTCTTCTTCGTTCAGTAACAAAACAAAACAACTTAGAAGCCAGATAAATTAAGTTGATACAAGTTGTTTTGGGGATTTAAAAAAAATCTCGTTATTAAAAAGTCATATTAAATTACGCTTGGCAATCTTTTAGAGACTGTTGCTACCATTTTAGGTTTTGTTTGAGCATAAAATACTACATTTTTGATTGAAATTATAATCAATTGTAAGATTAAAGATCTGGTTATCTTGAAATAATTTTTCTGAGAACAATTCAATTTCAAAATGCTTTTGACCATTGTAAAAAAAAAGAATTAGAAAAGATTGATAATGCATAAAAGTAATTTTTATTTTATTTTTCTATGTAAGTAAACTACAGTATAAAAACCTACATTATGAAAGAGCGATTAAAATATTACTTGGTTTAAATTAGTGTACATATAAAAATTGCCATTAGCACCATAAACCATTTAACATAATTAAAGAATCGTAAAGAAGTAACAATGGACGAAAACTGGAATATGTTGTGAAAATGGTAAAAGAAGAAAGCCATTTTTCTTTGTGCCAATTGAACTGTCACAATTTTTTTTTCAAAGGAATCTGACAGCTAGAAAAGTTGCTATGTATATTTATACGTATTTATACGCCAACTGATGTGAAAGCTGTCACTTCATTTATGTTTATGTATGTATGTATGTATGTATGTATGTATGTATGTATGTATGTATGTATGTATGTATGTATGTATGTATATATGTATGTATGTATATATGTATGTATGTATGTATGTATGTATATATGTATGTATATATGTATGTATATATGTATGTATGTATGTATGTATGTATGTATATGTATGTATATGTATGTATATGTATATATATATTAACACCTCAATTAGTGTAAATGTAAAAAAAATCTCTTGTAAGGTAAGTTATTGCTGTAATTCAATTGGTTGATGATTTTCTGCGGTTTTACCGCAGATTTAATTTAGTTAATTTTGCTGGTGTCTAAGTGCAAAAGAAGTTAGAAATTTACACGATGACTTGGTTACTTTTATATTCATCTTACAATTTATTTTCATCTCTTTTAACCACCGTTCGTGCTACGTATACATACATATATTAATTATGCTAATGGGGTAAGGATGAGAAGTTAGAATGTATAGGAAATATTTTTTACATTTACATGGAGAGAGTGGGAAACTATTTAATAATATTTCTCATTACACCTGACCGGAACTCGAACACCAACCTCCCGTAATCGTTAACAACAACCATATGAGTTGAATGGGCTATCTAACATGTTTTCCTATGCGGGTACAAGAATTATAGAGGGATTTTATTTGAATTCGCGTGGAAGTAGGGTAAGAGATTCTTAAGGGAAAGCCATATGAACCTCCAGAACCAGACTAAATGAACTTAAAACCGCTGAAGTCGTGTGCCCACTGATATAGATTTTACAATTTAAAATATTTAGCTGTGGGAGCTGCTTTGATAAACGAGAAATGGCTATGCAGATCTAAAGCAATATCTAATTCTACGATGTGTTATTACAAAATATGATACAGACCAAAATAAAGTTGAAATGTGTGAAAATGTGACATTAACTAATTTCCAACAACATATTAGGCATATTTGCGGAACTACGAGAAAAAGTTAGAAAAAAATAACCTTTCTCTAACAAATTTAGTAATTTTTTGATAGTCTTACAACTGAAAATCTCAAGATATTGGAGAACTAACAAGGAGATTTCCTCTTTACCACCCGCCTCGGTGGCGTAGTTGGCTAACGCGCTTGTCGCATTGATCTCGACTGCTGAGGACGGGGAGATTGAGGTTCGAACTCGGTCGGGTGAACTGGGGGTGGTTTTTCCTAAATGACCTTCCACACTTACTCCGCGCAAATGGGGGATCACTTCCTCTAATTCAACCTTCCCAATTCCTAATCCATTAGAGTAATTAGTACTTAAAGAGAATAACCCGAACGGGTAGTAAGACGCGCTGATAAATATTATTATTATTCCTCTTTACCTTGTGATAAGTTTCGTTGTTTTATTTCTACTCTTACTTATTTATATGACAAAAGGTGGTTGTAGGTGAGTGGCGAAGAGGGAATATCAACTGAGACAGAATAAAGTAGTAGTTCCATAAAACGAAAAGGTATTTGTATTTGAAGCCGTATGGCCTGACAGTGATTGATAGTTTTTTGCTGACCGAGGCAGCCGCCTTAAGTTCTACGCATTGTACTGATATTTCTGGATGTTCTCAACATATATGATACAGGTTGGGGCGGATTAATTTTAAGGGATTACGCCAGAATTCATTATAAGAGTAAAATCAATAATGATAATACAACACCTTTAGGACACTATTTTGGGATTAAACCCTGGCCTCTCGAGTAAAGTAAAATACACAAAACCACTACACCCACCCTACCAACTAGAGTATTTAAAAAAATCAGTTCTTATTTTACGGGCTTACGCCCTTTATATTCAGACCTTCCTTACCTTTCGATATTCTAACATTCACTAGATAGGAACCGACAGCTTAACTCGTCTACTGATTGTGCATCTGCATTTTAATCTAAAGGTTTGTGGGTCAAGTCACAATGAAACTAAAAAATTTATCAATGGAAAATATTGAATTCTTCTATCTAACCAAATGGTAAATGAATGGTTCTGGGTTTGGTTTTTTTAATCTAAAAATATAGGCCGGTATTAGCCGGCAAAACTTTAAAAATTGGAACAAAGAATTAAATGACATCTTTGATACAACTCGGATTATTTAAAAAATAATAAAAATTGTTCCGTGTCTGAATAACGTGTTAGCTATATAATTAAACAGGATAAACCGGTATTAATCAACATAAAGTGAAAAATTGCATAAAAACTAAAATTTTAAGAGCTCTGACAAAAAATGATGATAGGTGTATATTTATCACCATGGTGGAAAAAAAATTATTATGACACTGCTTAATTTATATATAAATGTAGAATTAATAGTTATTGTTCAAGATTATGTGTGGGTTGTAGAATTAAAATAAATTAAGCTTGTACTAATGATAATGTGTTACAAATTGTAGGACAAATTACATTTTTGGAAACTCTTAACACAATTTAAATCTAAGTTGTGTCAAGAGTTAACACAATTTAAATCTAAGTTTTGTCAAGAGTTCTCATACAATTGTGCATATCTTTAATGGTATAAGAACACGCTATAAGCCTGTTATTGTCGAATAAACTACTCACCTTTTTAATAATGTGGTATTGTATAAATAATTAGTAAAGTATCTTATGTACGTTGTGCATAGTTAGAAGAGCATACAAATAAGTAATTTTCAACTAAATTACTTAATTTTTTTTACAAATATATTTGTTTAATATAATTATATACAGCATTCTTGTGAATATGATTCGTTGGGACACACTGGATGTTATTTGGTAAGTTTGGTGTTATTGGCCCTCTTGGCATGTGTGAGTATGTGTGTTGTGTGTGTGTGTGTGTGTGTAGATTCGTGACTTTTAGGTATGTCCGTGACCTCTCCTCTAACAGCCCAAACAAATTATACACACATACACACACAATAATAAAAGAACAAAAAAACCTGTTGTTAACGGTCAGATCTTATCGAAAAATTTATTGCGATAACGGCTTACCTTCTTGTCTAATACGCGTGTATACGACTGGGAATGGAAGTGTCATGCGACGTTGGACCAAGAGGCGATCCTTGCTACCGTCCTGTCTCTCCTGGGTATCCTGAGTATACCAAGAAATAGTTGAAACGTCACGTGTACTTACTCTAAGAGGAAATGTGTACGGTAATTATATCCGTTGACAAGTTTCTACATTGTGATGATATTATATTAATTCTGCACTTTCTTGTGTACCAATATATTTTAATGTTTGGATTTAGGGATCTGGGAAAAGTATTACAACCCAATATTAGATGGGTATAGAAATAAAAATGATATCTTTTTACATCCACACATTGCTAATCTGTTTAAAAGTGAATGTCTCTTTATTCAGAAAATGAGACGCGTAGATAACTACACTCTGTAATACAATGTTTCTATTACATTAATAATATTATTTTTTAAGATAATATTATATGGGATGTTAAATATCTTTTAATACAAAATTTGGTTTATTGTTACTAGATAAGTACAAACATTATAAGGGTATCAAGAAAAATGTGTATCATCATACCCGTTTCAGTGACGTCACTATCATGTTAAACGGGCCTGATAATGAGGGGAAAATTGGAGTTCAAACCCCTGTCAGGATTACCTGAGGATAGTTTTTACTAAATAGTTTATCACTCTACTTCGACGAAAATGTTGGCAGATTACCTAACAAATTATTCCTTCCTCTTTCCTACTTCATTAGAGTAATTATCGTATATTACATGTAAACTGAAGAGTAGGACATGGTGATAAAAATCACCATCGTATTTAAAAAACTAAATTATCATTGTATTCGGATCAATATTTTTGCTTATTCTTTAAATTCTGATACCGACTGTTATTGATACAAGAAGACTTGTGAAAATCAGGTGGACAAACAGTGTGACAGAGGAAGTCCTAAGAAGCGTGGGTAAGAAGAGAACCATTTTGGATGTGATTCTTCGGTACAAACACTCTGGATTGACACATCCTTAGGAGGAACTCTCTCATGAACGTATTGGAAGGCAACGTTGAGGTAAAGAGGAGCTTATGAAGGAAGATTCTAATACTAGATGACCTGAAGGAAATAAGAAAATTATTGAAACTGAAGGCTGAGACAGAGGACACATCTTTAGGAGGAACTGTCTTTTTCACGTAATAGAAGGCAACAGTGAGGGAAAGAGAAGCTTAGGAAGGAGGAAGATTAATATATTAGATGACTTGAAGGAAATAAGAAGATTATTGAAATTAAAGGAGGGGATAGAGGACAGAATGCATTGGCAGCATAAGTTCAATGATTAAAGGATTTGACCTGTCATAATTAATAACACAATGATAATAATAATCGATACTTGTCTTAAGATAATTCATCCCGAGGTAAGCCTGTTACCAAACCTAGATGCATTTTTTTACTCTATCCCCAAATATGTAATCTCGGTTAAGAGGAATTCTTAACACACCAAACACACCAATAATACCTACCTTAAGAAATACAGCTTGAGCCAGACGTTGCACGTGGTGCGACTTTCTTTATTTTATTTGTTTTAAAGCGGTGTATTTGTACAAGTAAAACCTTTCTATAACATCTTAAAATAAGATGTAAGCCTTAATAAATCCATCATAGTTTAATTTTTATCAACAGAATTATTCAGATCAAAGCCCTCTGATAAGTTTTCGAGTTAGAGCATAACTATGCATCTAATATATTGGTTAATCGGCACAGAGATGGTTTCTTATGTGGTCAGTCTCTTGCTCAAGTCTAGAGGATCGTTTCCAGTCTCTGGATTATTCTTTTAACTGTTACCTTACACAAAATATTTATTAATAGCTTAATCCAAGGAAAATGTTAGAAACCAATCAAATTAAAATTGAAATAAATAAATAAAACATATATTATTATATATATAAGTTTATAAAGCAGTCCAAATATACGTAAAGGGCAATAAAGTAATTTACATAACAAAAGTAATAGAAAATGTACATATAAATTAAATATACATTGTTAAGTTACAATTATTTTAATCATAATAAAAATAATTAGGCTCTTATTAAATCGAATGTGTGTATATATTTCCATTTATTTGAGTTACATAAAGTGCATTTTCTGAACCGACTAATTATATCAGCGCACAGCTTATAAACTATGGTAAGCCTAGAAAAGACTCAACATCCATCCCCAAACCATTAATTCATCATTTTGAAAGGGGAAATCCACATTTTACCAATGATAAATTTTTCGGCCCTACCAAAAATCGAAGCCGGGATTCTTAACTCAGTAGACAGACACGCTACCAACTGAGCTGAGGTTTCGGACGAATGTATAGTGATTACTTGTAAAGCATAATCTTAAGTGTCTGAAAAACTACAGTAGTAGTTTTATATCTCTGTGTGTGAATAATGCTAGACAACAATTAATTTAAAATATTTCAATATTATTGGTAGTGAAACCAATAAAAACAATTAATTTGGATTATAAAATCTTATAATGCAAGAAGATAGAGTAAAGTTAAGAAAACAATTTTTAGAAAAAGATTAAATTTTAATTAGCCTATAATAATTTGAGAAATTTATTAAGTTTAAGAAATGATGATTCATCTTATCTTAAATCCTTTTATTCTTGAATCAAAAGGATGCTTGAGCTGCAATTTACTGTACAAAATTTAGTTTAGATGCTTTCTTAGGGCCAGTTTCATAGTCAAATTTAGTACGCCTCAAGTGCGGCGCTACACTAAGTTCATGACGACACCTACCTAAACCAGAATGGAATGGGCCAGTTTCCTATGAGAGAACGGCCCATTCCATTCTGGTTTAGGTAGGTGTCGTCTTGTATTTAGTGTAGCGCCGCACTCGAGGCGTACTAAATTTGACTATGAAACTGGCCCTATGAGAATGACGGTGTCCACATGCTCGCTGATAAAGTTTTCATCTAGTTAACTATAAAATACTTTATTTGGATAATTATTAGATTTGCAAAAAATATTTACCACTTTTATATGAATTAGACCAATATTATTTTCTTAAGCAGTAAACTAGTGACCATTTCATAAGCAATATCCGCATCGATGGGCACGCAGTTGGGCGATTTTTTTTAATGGTTTATTGGCTACTGGTGATTTGAAGGTCAGGACTCGAGTACTGACTGGGTGTACAAGAAATGTTTTTTTCTACACGGTTTCTTATTCTCTCTCTCTCTCTCTCTCCATGCTATATCGGATACATTTCCCCTAAATACGACTTTCCTTATCCCCACCCCATTAGTTTGATTAAAGTACGTATGGCCTTTAAAGGGAATAGGGAAAAACCTAAATACCGTTATAATACCTGCTTAGGTAACCGTATAGTCTACTGATACTCTAGTGGTAGACTAGACTACTGATGACAGGGAGCTTGGGGTTCAAATCCCTGTCGGGTGTACTGAGGGTATTTTTTAACTAAACGATTTTCCACTCTCCCTACACACAAATGCTGGTACACTTTCTCTAAATTCAACCATCTTCATTCCTTCTAGTCTAATTTGTACACACATGCGTATAAGCTTATCAGGTAGTGGTGCTAAAAAAAGTTATTTAAAGAAATCTTTCCTAAGAAGTAAACAATAAATATTTTCATAAACACATGACTAGCGCTATTTTAACAAGCAGTAAACAAGGGATTTTTTAATAATCTGCAAAAAAGTGCTATTTTCTTGGATGTTATACAAGTGCTATTTTCAAGATTATCAAATAAAGGTAAATTTTTTTAAATAAAAATAAAAGAAGAGAAGGGATTGCAGGAGTTCATAAAACTCAATAGATATTAAATACAAAGGCCAACCTGTTGTTTTTAACTTTCCTAAAGTATTATTCTACCCGTTAACAATCAATGATCACTAAAGGTATTTACTAAGCCACGTTGGACATATTAAACGATATTTTTATTTAAATTAAAACTGTATTATTCCTTGTACTCGTTTAGGGATAACGACTATATAAATTATTTTTTAAGAACAAACAACTTTACCTTAATAAAACATAGATACAAGATTAGATATTTTTTATTAACTTAGGTATAAGATTATTATTATTATTATTATTATTATTATTATTATTATTAGCACCGCGTCTTACTACCCGTTCGGGTTATACGCACTTACGCTAATGTGTAATGGTAGGGTGATTGTGAGATGAAATGAAGGACCTACAGTTTAACGTGGAATCCGAACCACGGTGGAGACCTGGCATTCCTCACATTCACAAGATGTATTGTCAGAGGTGAAGGAAGGGTTTGGTAATCAGATAAATCTTTGCCGGGACCGGGGATTGAACCCCGGCCGCCAGCATAGAAGTCTGACACCTTACTCCTAGACCACCAGGTCACCCCCTAGGTATAAGAAGGGCATAATCTAAATGCTTGTACACTCTCAAATTAAATCTTTTTTAAAGTTTCTGATAGTTACACTGTCCATTTTATTGCAAGAAATAGTGACACAAAAAAATAAATACTTCTTGGAAGATACCAGAGACAGGAAAGTATCATGTGAACAATTGTACCTCAGTTAGCCTTGTGAAAATAATACCTTGCACAAGCATCAAAAGAAAATAAGGCAACGACATTTAATTCGTCGTCACGCATTTCCTTGCACAAGAATTACTGAACTCTGCAGCGATTGTCTTCCTCAGACATCGTTCTAGCTCAAGGACAGTTTATCTCGATTTAATTAGCAGACATTCTTACTAAGAGAGACCTGCCTCTACGATGAATTGGTTCTTTTAAGGATTCATATATGTGAAGTTAGTCAATGAAATGTTATTGAACTTTTTTGAGGTAATACAATTATGTTTAGATGTTCATTATTGGCTTGATTAGAGTATTTTATTTTTACATTTTGTTTGAAGAACATTTTTCTTGAAACTTTTTCTCTTAAGCTTCTTAATAACTTAGATTACTAGCAACTTTATCTAGAATATCTTGTGAACCGCTAGACTTGTCTGAATTTTGAGCTAGGAGCTATTGATTTAGGAAAGCAGGGTTCAATTCCAAGTATGGTTGATAATTTATTGTCCAACACCTTAGCTAGGTCGGTAATGTGTCTGTATACTGAGTTAAAGATCCCGGGTTTGATTCCCGGCATTACCAAAATATTTATCATTGGGGAAATGTTGATTTTCCCTTTCATCGTGATGAATTAACGGCCAGGGACTGAGTGTTCTGTCTGTTCTATATTTAAGTTAGTGTATAAGTCGTTTGCTGATATAATAAGTTGGTTCAGAGCGTTCACGTTAAATACCTCAAATAAATGAAAAAAATGACGATTTTTACTTTGTGAAATCGGGATAAATTGGGACTTCCGTCTTCACGGTGATGACTATCGACTGGGGACTAGATGTTTTGTTTATTCTAAAGATAAATTAGTTTTAAAGTAGTGTGCTGATAATTATAATTGACTCAGAACGTGTATACATTATTGCCGTGTATACATTATTGCACTTACATACTTAGTAAAATTTAAATATCAAAAGTGCCATTTAATTTTTTGATAAGTATTTTAGTAAACTAGTTCTGTATAGAAACTACATTTATGGGCAAAATATAGGTAAATTATTTTATTAAAATATATATATATATATATATATATATATATATGAGTATGTGTGTATATGTGCTAAAAATAGGTGGGTACTCCCAATGTATATACCTTAATAAATGCTGTAAAACTAATTTAGACTAAAAATGTATAAAGTAAAATCCCTCTCGCACCTCAAAACTCCTAGGTAAAATAAACCATTTAAATAGTAATACTTGAAATATAGCCCTAGTCTTAAATTTTTTCCTAAAATACATCGTATAATTTCGTTGTAATGTGTTTGAAATTAAAAGTAATGTTTAATACGCGTTTGCGTGGCTATAATTTTAAAATGTATTTTGTTCAGTATGTTGTCTAGCGGTATCTTGAAAAATTGTTGTTTTAAAATAGTATATAAAGTAGGGGCTTTAACAAAAATTGAACAAAATGTGAATCAAGAATAGTTATTAATCTAAGATTTAATATATCGCACTTTGAAGTATATTTAGCGACAATGAATACTATTGAAACCTTAAAATTAGGACAAGGTGATAATTATATTGATTGAAATGAGGTAAATTACTTCTTTGTATAATGTTAATTAAAAGTTAGGCTATCAAACAGTATCCAACTAAATATTAATTTCTTCTGGTCACAATTTTGTAATTGCGGGTTAAAGCTTAGTCTTGATTGACTATGTGTTTTTATATTCTGGATTTAAATCAGTGGTACAGTCACGATACAATCATGGTACAGTAAAGAGGCGATAAACTTTTGCTTACATTGTTTTGAATGACGGTTTTCATCACCGATGACGCTTCGACCTCGATACAGTCACAGTACATTATCGCTCTCAACACGATACTTTGAGATAATATTCTACCAGACCGTCATCGTAGTTGTATTGTATTGTAGCGTCAATGGAGTGCTAGTAAACTCTAAAAAGACGTTCTACACATAAGCCTACTGCCATGTTTCAAAGAAAAGTAGAAACCTCTAACAGGAAACATTAAAAAGGTAATTTTTCTACTATATTCCGTATTTGATGATTCATTTTCGAAGAATGTCTTCTCGTCGTTCATGAGACGAGGGTACAAGGTTAAAAAACTCTCCTTCCATTTGTCGACTCGGTGTTATTAGATGCAACCGAGTTCGTCTCCTTTTCACTGGCATATTTTCTTCTCTGTTAGGTTTAATGGCTTCGTACTCATCAACTCAAAATAGTTGCTATAAAAGCTAGCGATAGATTTGAAAAACTACACACTCTTGATTTTATTTAGTACGTGTTGCAAGGCGTCACATGACCCCCAACTGAAAGTCATCGAGCAAAATTGTACCTCCCCAAATCGAGTGTGTACCATCGCAATATCACTGATGTAAATGAGAGTCCGTATCGTAACTATATTGTCATCGTGTCGTTACTGTATCGTGACAGCACCACTGATGTAAATAGGGTCCCAATAATCCTATACCTCGGCAAACAATTTTCTCGCGGATTCATCTCCATATTTAAGTGAATGTGTAAAGGTGAATGGAAATGTGCCGTTGTCGCACCAAAGCAGATCCATGTGTGCGGTAAAACGCGAGGAGGCCAAATAGTAACTGGTTAATTCTTCTTCCGTGCGTTCTGTCGAGAGGTGTGGCCCAATGCACGCGATAAAGGCGGTTTTGCACAAGACCCGTTTCGCTCCAACTCTTCGATTCAAACGTATGTTTCTTTGCCCTTGGCCACGAATCCAGTTATGAAAGGCTAGGTTTTGATTGAGAGAGAAATAAGGGGTAACATATTAACACGAGACATAAATCATGGTCACATTGGTCCAAGGAAATCAGACACAGAACTTTAACAGATGGTTTTATGCAAAAATATTTAATATGGGCTTAGTGGATTGATTATAAAATTTAATAACAGTAAAAATATAATTAAAATACTAGTTAAGTCTATGAAAGACTGATGAACACAGTAGTATAACAAATTATTTTCTATAAATACATTAGAGCAATGTACAACTTTGTTATCATAGAACCGATATACACTAAATTAAATTTTATTTTGATGGATTAAATGGTCAATTTTTCCCGTATACCGAGTATTTGTGTGTCCTTTACCTTAAGATAGATGGTTGTGATTCTGCCTACCAGGAAACGGGATTGTATGAAACATTCATTTCTTAAATACTTTGTTTTTTTAAATATTTTGTTCTGCCAATTTAAAAAGTCAACCTGTATATAAACCTGAATGGTTAGTCAGATGCGGGTAGCAAATAATTAAACAATTATACATCTTAACTCATGAATAAAGCTCCTTTATTATAATTTAAAACCTTTTAAACTCATCCTGTCTGATTAATGTACACTTAAATTGTCTTAACACAAGTTCGATAACGAACATCCTTTTGGGCCCACAGAAGTGGTAGGCCAGTAATAAATGGGTAATATATTGTATTGATAAATAAAGATGTTGCCAATCTATCTTCATGTAAATACCTGTTCACAACCGGCCTTTTTTTTTCTTTAACACGTCTCTCATTTATCCAAGAACTTAACGGAGTTTTGTTTATTCTTGGTCTAAAAGTAATTGTATAAACTTTTTAAATTTATTGATTTTCGACTTACTATTTAAGCCTTTTAACGTGAATTACACTTGGTTGCTGTTGACGGGTAAGTTGAGGTTCGAATCACAACTGAATGCTCTGAGGAGGATAAGAAGAGGGAGGGGGGTAAACTCCTCATGTGAGTGATCCATCACCGTGACAGTTAATTTTGTCACTGTTTATTATGAATATATCTAATGAGCCAGCTGTGCTATATTCTTTGTTTAGTTAATTATATTCATTAGCACTAGGTGTCAGCACCGTATTGACACTTCAACCCTAATGGTTCTAGGCTCGCTCATCCCGCACTTTTCTTAGCATAACGGGTAAAACTTGTGATCAAAGCGCTTTTTAGCTCTCGGGATACACATCCATGCAACTCTCTCGTTTGAAATAATTCATAAGTGCTCAAGAAACATGATTGGGCCACCCAAGCTATCATGTCATCACTCCAGGTATTCTCAGTCACCATTCGCAAAGGTAGGCTCATAGTTACTTAATTGTTTCTACTTATGTTTTTTTAACTAACGCTTGTGTGAAAAATCTTGTTTGTTAACACCCCACAGCCACTCTGTATTACTACCCACCCAGGTAATACGTGTATGAACTAATTTCGCTAATGTGTTGGATGATAAAGATTGTATTTTTTGCCGTCAAAATTGGTAATATTTTACTCTATTACTAATTTTATTTTATAAGTATTGATCTTATCTGTGAAAAATTACAGTTTCAGATCACTTGATTTAAAGAATAAATAAATTTAAATGCTTTTCAAAATTTATATAAACGTGAAAGAGTTCCTTCTCATATACATCAGACTGCACAAATAAACAGCTTAGGTCAGAGTACGGCTTTGTATTGTTCATTCACGTTGATTTACTAAACACCATCTCATATCCACACACTTTGAAAATAAGTTTTTTAACTTTGGCAAGTAATATAGAGTAGATTAAATCAACTTACGTTGTCGCAGTAAAAATAATAATCATGTTCTGGAAGTGGATTAATACAAAATTAATTTGATCACCATTTGAATCAACAATATCGGTGGGAGCTTGGACCAAATGTCTGGACACAATACTCTAGTTTCCCATTGACAGGAAGGTCGGCGTTCGAATCCTACTCGGTTGTACTAAGGAATGTTCTTCCAAAATGATATCCACACTCTCCAACCCCTCCCCCCCAAATTCTTGTATATTTTATTTAAATTATATCTTTCTCATCCCTGTCTATATGTAATATAAAACTCTAAATCTGTATGTATGTTCGATTGTTTGTCTTTAATTTGTTTCCAGTAAACTGAAAAAAAAGTATTCATCGAATCGAGAAGGGCGATTTTCCAGATTTGCTCCTTATTTTTTGGAATACAAGGTAAGCTATACACCGTCACGTTAGCTCATCAACGAGCAAAGCAGTGTCAAAATATTGGGTGTAAGCAGTGCACATTCATCGCAGCTGGTATTGTGGGTAGTATATAAGATGGCACATGATATGAGCTGAGGTGTGGTGGAGGAGAAAATGGGGTTAGTTTTATGTTTATTCGCCAATTTCTGTACGTACATAAAACACTGCTCCAGGTTAAGTTTCAGTTTTTTCTAGCATTTGAATTTGTCGAATGTGATGATATATTGCTTAATGTGGGCGAAGTCATGAGAAAATGCTGGTTCTCTTAATATAATTGAATTCATTAAACTCAAACAGGCAGTAAGTAATTGTGACGAAAAAAAAAAGCTTTCAATTGTCAGAAAAATTCCAAGTTACCGTGAACCAACTAAGTGTTATAATGAAAACAAAGTAAATATTTATACTTGTAAACCCTACCGACTACTGGTGTTACTTAAATAGGTGATTACCTGGCATATTGGTACGATATAAATATAACGTAATTAGAGTGCCATGAATCTTCCAGCGTCCTGTCACGATAACCGGAAACTTCAATCAGTGTTCCGGGGATCCCATTCTTTACATTTCCACCACGTTATTCTCTTTCTTTACATTTCCACCACGTTATTCTCTTTCTTTAGATCTATCTGGTTCAACATTTATCTCCCCCCTTCTCACTCCCCATTAGATATCCTTTCTTACCACACACCCAATAGTTACACTAGTTATGTCTTCTCTTCTCTATACAATTTTGAGGATTCTAGAGATATTCATTCGTTTAATATAGCGGCTTTCGAATTGATGGTCGACTACATTGGAGAGGTGAGTATAAGTATAGTCCAATATTCAGTGAAAAATCCTTTAAGAATCTACCAACATTTTTATTTGCCAACAATGATACAATTGTAATCTCTTATAAGTGTTGTTTTATAGGTATTTATGATATAGACAAAAGGTGACAGTTGATCAAATGACTTGAAGTAGGTCCAGTAAATTTTCTGTCTAATTAAAGGCTCTTATATAAAAATTGGATTGTAGACTTCTTAAAAGTTTAAAATACAAAATATACTATAAATATCCATATATTATTTCAAGCCATTATTTATTGTCACTACCGACACCTTAAACTAGTCTGCGATGCATTTGTCTATTGAGATATATTACCCGATTTAGATTCCCGATATAGCCGGAAAAAGTACTATTGATTAAACTAAGGGGTTGCCCTTAAAAATTGATAAACTACAGATTAGGCGAATAGTTGTTGTGCATTATTGTTACATTAGTTGGTAGATCGTATTATGATATTATCAATTGGTTTAGAAAGGAAATGTTAAATACCCTCAGCACAAATATTTATGTTTCTTTGCCATGGGTTATTTGTGTATAAAACACTTCGGCTTGTCCTGATAGCTTAGTGGTTTAAGTCATTAGCCTCAAGTTAAGGATACTCTGGTTCAATTCCAGCTGATATTTTTAAATAAATATATATATATATATTTTAAATATATATGTATGGAGTTGCCTTGATATCCAATTAGTAAATATTAAGACCCTAGATATGAGTGTGTACTATTGAACGCAGTACCTTAAATTAAGTTATTTTGTAAGAAGTTTTGTTTTAATACATAAGTTACATCACATTCATGCATTTTCCCGATTCATGAATAAAGCAAGTATTTCCCCACTCCATGAACAGGTCTCTCCTTCTGACCATTTCCCGAACTGAGCAAACAAATAGTCCAGTTTATGAATTGTGCAGCTCCAATCTTTACCCAATTCATGAATTGGACGAATTTTTGGCACGACACTTGAAATGTACAAGCGAAGAATGGGTTTGGTCTTTAAGTTAATCTTAAGTTTTAATCATTTTAGAATGTAAGGATATATTAAGCTAGGTTGGCTTAGTTTAAAATCATATCTTAAAACGAATTTCACTAACGCTTGTAGTAGATAGTACAATAAGTTTAATTTCATTAAATAGGTAAGGGTTAGTCATTTTTGCCCAGTTCGTGAAATGTTCAGGCCAGTTCACGGAATGGGTAGAAATTTGCCCGATTCATGATTTTTTTTTTACTTTTGGGGTGTGACATATGTTTATATACATCCGTTTCGTCTCACTATCGATTGGGGTACATACAATTCGTACATATATTAACAAACTATAATTTTCCCCTAGTTTAACTCGCAATAAACAGTACATCAACACATTAGGCCACTTAAAATGGTAGAAAATAATGAAACTTCAAGAACAGTGTTTTATGTGGTTACGATGATTCACGAAAAGATATAGACCCCCCACATCGCCTCCCCCTGCACACCCCAGCTCATATCACCTGCCATCGCATGTATCCGCAATTCCATCCGTGAAGAATGTTCCCTTAGGC
The DNA here is from genome assembly GCA_902151425.1 of Timema shepardi. Lineage (NCBI taxonomy): Eukaryota > Metazoa > Arthropoda > Insecta > Phasmatodea > Timematidae > Timema > Timema shepardi. The sequence continues at coordinate 47,275 of CABFVX010002172.1, read as the reverse complement.
CCGGTTTTTCCAACATCCCTTTGCTCGATGATGAGCTAGAATGATGGTATCTAGCTTACCAGGGTTCTCTGAAAAATAAGGTGTACAACAGAAGAAATCCCGACTCGATCCGATGAGTACATTTTGAGTTTACTTTAAACCAATAAATGGACAAACGAATAATCTAAAAATGGAGTATTTGGTGGTTTTATAATATATACTACCCAAAAGGAAAAGAAAATGCCACAAAAATTTGAATACGCAGAAACAACTAGCTAGCGTACCTGTTCTTTACACGGAAAATCTATAAAGTAACCTTGTTCTTTTATAGTACAGACCATGTAAAAGTCTGGAAAAATAGGGAGTATAGTATCTGTACACATTTATATTTACTTACAACTTTGGGTGACATGCTATGATGGAATTATTGTCAAAGGATGAGAGCATTAACATAATTTTAAATGCTTGTAGAGGCATTACAGAGGACTTAAATCATCAATATCCCTCAAGAGCACTTATCACCTATAGTGCATTATATTTATGTTTACAGATCACCAATAGCATCAATAATCACAGATAAAATTAACAAAACCTAAAAATATGTATTAATATTAGTCCTTTATGTGTTACAAAACGTAAAAAGTAGGCTTTATAAAACACAATATCAAAATATAGACTATATTCTAAATATGTATTAAAAGTTGAAATGTATTTTGAATATTAAGTTATAGCTTAGGTATACATACTATTTATTCTCTCAATCCCTGTTGCTAATTTAAAATGAAAGAAGAGTAACATAAACATAAATAGTTCTTAAAGAGTTAAAACAAATGAGTTACACATAAGTGTAAAAGTTTAAACATAGTAAAGAAATTATTAATTTTCAATGATTTTGGCCTAATTCAATTTACTATTTTGAACCCACCATATTTAAATTTTCAATTAAAGACTTTTATAGAAACACTATCATAAGACTTATCATTCAAAATTTTAAATATTTAGGATATATTTAGAAGTTTTCGAATAATATTCATGAAGACAGACAGATATCAAGACTATATAGAATTAGGATGTTCAACATACGGCTGCACTCTTATTATAATTTACAATACAAAAACAAATATGCTAACCAATCTTTGACGCAAAATAATAATCACAGCCCATAAACTGTGTTCACAAACGAACGCCATATTTGCCTGAGAGTGATCATAAGATGTGTACAAATAAATTATGTACATTATTATACAAAATATTGGAGATAAGAAAATAACAGTTTAACTAAGAGCATAAAATAATGTTCAGACTATTATAGTTCTAAAAGGTTGTCCCCCTCCACGTATTTAAATATTTTAATTCCATACCATACGAGAAATGTTATTTTATATATTTGAGGAATTTTGTTTGAAAACCCCCTTTCTCGCACATTAATATAAACAAACTAAAATATTTTTCACTGTGTTTGGGGTTACCCCCATGCCCATGGTCATTCTTCACTGGTATTTTAAGGCAGCGTGTGTGATGGACATGTGGAAATCTTCAACTAAATGTGAGCGATCAATTAACGCAGCCATAGTCGACTATGGAGGGCCTTATACTGCCAATGGTAGGCCTACAATGACAATATATACTAGCCTTATGATCGTGTCCACCACAGACTCCACCAAAAGATATGAGTAAAGAAAGCCACTGAGCACGGAATAACTCCTGGATAGCACAGTGGTAAGATTATTGGTGTACTAAGTCAAATATCTTGGGTTAGATTTCCAAATCCAAGTGTAATTTTTAAATTTAAAGAATATAGCATATTAATGTTTATAATTATACTCTTCACGTATTATAGACTAACTTAATCTTACGTGAAATTCGTAGTCGCTATGGTCATATTATGTAAGTCTGTGTAGTGCTATAACCCCTATAAAAATAATATTTAAGGCGGATTAGAGGTTAGTAGGGAATTTCCTAAACGGAAGTTGGCAATCCTTTTAAACAATATATTCTTTAATTGTTTTAATACACTTCTGCAATTTAACTTGTAATGACTTGTTTACAAATATTTAATAATCTAGTAGCATAGGCATCGAGAAGGAATACAAAATTACACTATGAGTTGGGTGTTGAGCCCCTCTTCTTCGCAACGTTAGAATAATCTATTTGTATTTATCCAACAACATAGTATTACTTTTTCAAGGTGGTGGAACGTAGCCAAGTATATTTCTTATTCTCTACCCACGCACGCGCATAACTAAAATTGCAATTCTATTGAATGCCATCTGTTTTCAGACGATGTTAAGAACCGATCAGTTTTGTCCAAAGTAGCATTATTCGAAAAACCAGGGCATGTCGATAACTCGATCAAGTTTTAGAGTCTCAATTTGTGAACTGGCGTCACAGAAATTTATCTAAATTGCGCGTGAAGTATACTTGGAAGGAAGAGAGAGTAACAAAGTGAAAAAAGAGAGAAAGAAGGAAATATAGAAATTAATAAAATAGAAAGGAGGAAGAGAGAAAGAAGAGTGAGAAATAGAGCAAAGGAGAAGAGGGATAGAGATAGAAAGTAATAAGAATATAACCCTCCTCGGTGACATAGTTAGCTAACGCGCTAGTCGTTTTGAGCTCTACTGCCGAGGACGGGGAGATTGAGGTTCGAATCTAGCTCGGGTGAACTGGGGGTGGTTTTCCTAAATGGTTTTCTACTCTCCCTCCACGCAAATGCGGGTTCACTTCTTCTATATTAAACCTTCCCAATTCATTAGTATAATTAGTACTTAAGCATATAACCCGAACGGGTAGTAAGACGTGGTGCTAAATAAACCAAAAAAAGAAAGATTAAAGAGCTGACTCGTAATAGAGAGGGGGAAATGATGCGGGTGCAGTGAAATATTATCTTGATGTCCACGGACAAATCATTATTTTAGTATTTAATTCCTTAATTCCTTGTTGGATTTAATTCAATTATATACCAGGCCTCGTGGTGCAGTTAAGAGCCCCTGGATGTTGACTAATAGGTTCCAGTTTTGATTTTCGACTAGAAGTGGGATTTTTTCTCGAAAGAGGAATAATTCCCACTGGCCACCAGCAAGGGCGTAGAAAGCTAGTTTTTCTAGGGGGTTCAGCTAGAAAATGTTACTACACTTTTATCCTATATAGGTTTATAATATACGTATTCATGCACACCCTATTTTAGATACATCAAAACCAGAGCAAGGAGGGGGACGGAGGGTGGTCCGGCACCCTCTTATTCCAGCCTTTCTACGTCCTTGCTAATTATCATGTACAACACTGCCTGGATATAAAATTGTAATAAAAACCTTAAATCCAATTTTGAAATATTTAAATATCTATAAAATAAAATTTAATCCATTTTATAAACATTTTGAATGGAGAATCAATAGTCATATTTATGCTACAAACAAATCACTTATTTGTAAAACATGTTAACATCTCATCATGTAAAATTTTAAACAAAATTGTAGATCGATTTTCGAGAAATAGCCAATTAAAAATAAAATTTGTTAGTAAACTACCCCAAAGCATGTTTCCCCCCAAAAAAATAGGTATACAGTATTATCTTTCATGTAAAATACCCCCCAGATAGCCATTTAAAAAACAAATTGTTAAAGCAATTGTTTTTAATTCAAAATTTTCAAAAATAGTTATTAGTAAACTACCTTTATTTTAAGAGCTAGAATTTATATATACGACCCAATAATATAATGCCATATAATACCTAAATATCAAGTTAAAACAAAATTCATCGTACCTGTACAGTTATAGACAAACATATTATGAGGGACACACAGAATTTCCAGATACACTTATTTGAGTTTACAAACGCAGAGGTCAAATTTTTTCACGATTACAATATTGAATCATGTTATGAGAAAGTAAAAATAGAAATTTTATGCAACGTTATGTAGTTTTAAAAACTCTAACAAACTAAGATTATTGCCCCAACAGTTCCTTTCTTTCATTACAAGTTATCTTGGTTTAAGGATTAGGAGGCTATTTTTACTCAATTAGATTTGACGTCTTAGCCCATGGGATCACCGATGTGGCTAGGCTCCACCTAATTTATATTTGGAGTCGTTTAGTCATGCTTTAAGGTTTGCGAGAAAATTTATACACGTTCGTTTTGATCTTCCGGTAAGAAAATATTGCATTTTGTAACTCTTACTAGTTGAAATATTATAATCTGTTTTAGTAATATTAGGGATTTATTTACGTTTTGTATGTTATTTGAGGTAACCTACACCAATCTGTAAACGATTTTGTGATATATATAAAACTGTACGCTATTATATATTGCAGTATGTAACGATTATTGTAATATCCTAGCTATAAAAACACATCAAAAACAGGTTCTGATGTAATTATCTGAAGTACTCAATCCGCGGCGCGTGTGCAACTAGTAGTAGTGCGCCTAAATACACCGTAGATAATAAAACTATTATTAGCATCGCGTCTTACTACCCGTTCGTGTTATACGCACTTACGCTAATGTGTAATGGTAGGGTGATTGTGAGATGAAATGGAGGACCTACAGTTTAACGTGGAATCTGAACCACGGTGGAGGCCTGGCATTCCCCACATTCACAAGTTGTGATTAATAAACGTCTTATTAGAGGTGAAGGAAGGGTTTGGAAATCAGATAAATCTGTGCCGGGACCGAGGATTGAACCCCGGACCCCCAGCACAGAAGTCCGACACTTTACCCCTAGACCACCAGGTCACCAAGATAATAAAAATATAGCAACAATGAATTATTACATTTTCGAACAAATAACTAACCAAATAAGACCAAATTAATAAATTGCTATTATAATATTAATTATAATAATTAATGACAATATCAACAAGAGCTGAGCTTGAGCCCTCAAAAAAAGGGAACTCACCACCTCCTCGAAGAAGAATCGAAAGACAAACACCATGTTTAACTTCCGATTCATTGTAGTGTCCGGTGACTAGAACAAGGAAAACTGATTGAGGGATTTTGAAAATTAAGGAGTAATGTTCAGAAATGTTTTGTTGATAATGGGAAACCAACTGATGAGGGTACGCTTTTGAAGGATGAAGTTTGTCTATGGGATATAGCTTTTCTGAGAGACATTGTGGGCAAACCTTAAAAACTGAAATTAACATTTGCAAGTTTGCAAAGTAAAACAACCTTTTCCCAAACCTGTGCAAGTCATTTCAGGCTTTTAAAGCAAAGCTCAGGGCTGCAAGTGTCATAATCGTTAAAAGAACGAATTTTCTCAATTTCCTAGAATGCAAAAACTTTCCAACATTGAATATAGTGAGTTTTCAGGCTTAAATAACAATTATTAATGTGCTATTTCCTATTTGGAGAATTCGTTTGAAACAAGGATTTTTAATATTTCAGAATGGAAAAAAAGTTCAGATTTTCACAAAGACCCTTTCATTTTCAATAGAGGACATTATTTTTCACTCTTATAATGTACAAATTGAATTCATGATCTTTAGAACTTCAGTGAAACTCACAGCAAGTACAGAGAAGTGCTCGGGAATTCATCCAGCCATGAATTTTCCATCCTCTGCAATTGCCTTCCTTCATGCCAGTTTCTTGCATTAATAGCCCCTGACCTTGAGATATTTTCGCAAGTTTGGTTCAACGTACTACTAATAACTCTATGAGCAAATATTTTCAGTTATGAATTTGGTCAAAATAAGTTCTCACTGACAAACACTTAATAAACCTGACTCTTCTTGATTCTTACACGACAAACCAAAACATTAATGCACTTATGAATGTCAAAGAAACCCATAAACCTCAATATAAATGGAAAATTTTATTTTTCTTATTAAAAAGTTGTGATGTTTACTATTATATAGTGGTCATATTTATGTCACTAATTAGCACTAAAACATAGTCGTACAATTACTGCGTAGGTATAGCTATGGATTAATTTAGGAATGTAGATTCTTGATACTTATACATATTATTTAGATAGTTTGGTTTGGTTAATGTTATTAGTAATTTTTCTAATATAGTTTTGAAAAAAAAACACGCACTAAGACTCTCAAGCAAAATATATATTATCATACTTTAAATTCTTAAGTATGTCTTCTAATTTTTGATTGTATATTAAAAAGATAGTGTTGGTACTAAGGTAAGATAATTTTAGAGATTTTGAGGTGAAGTGGTACGCCCAAGATTCTTAACCCAGATAGTGGCACGTCAGAAACTAAACGGTACGACACAATCGCACAAATTTCTCAAATTGTGTATTATGGCTTTGAAGAAAATTTCCAAAAATAGGTTTTTAGTAAACTACCCAAATAAGTTGCATTCATAAAAACAAACACATCTTGTTAGTAACAATCACTCTTTATATGTAAATTATAAACCAAATTGTTCAAACATATCTAGCAAAATTCAGATTTAAAAAAATATATTTGTAAGCTCCCATAAGATTATTAGTTATTTATAAAAATAAAAACGTATTTTTATTTATCATGAAAAACTATTCACAGATTCTCATTTTGATTTCAATCTTCAAGGTCAATTTCTAAAACATTCAAACTCTCTATGAATTGTTGCCAGTACTACCCATAAATAGATTTATTTTAGAAAATCATTGTGAAAGTTAATAAGTAACGATTAATATAATAAATAATAGAATTAAATTTTAATAATTAAAATCTAATATGAAAAATAAGTATGTTCTATGTGATATGACGATTTTCACAGGTGAAGTATTTGGAAGACATTTTTACAATAAATTAACAAAATATAGATCTTGTGATGACAATTGTGATACTTCATTAAAATTTTTACATAACATTTAAAAAGTTTGAAACATATTAAAAATAAAACTTTTGAGTAATATTACATTAAAGAACAATATCAGGAGACAATGATGTAAATATATAAATAATTTGTCATGCAAATAAACGGTTGCTCGTAGATTTTGGAATTAGAGAATAAACAAAAATAAAGTGACTTGAGCTCTGGGTGCGTATACAACGTTAGGGCATGATTGTACTGTCAATCGGGGTGGAAGAACATTCATTATAATAGCTGTATGTGGATAGACAAGTGGATTATTGCAGCGGTGGCTGAATATTAGCTCGGTAAAATGTATACAACATTTTTTATTGGTAAAAGGTTTTATAGCTCGAGGTATTCATAAAGGTTTACGCTTCAAAGATAATCAACTTTTCATATAGTTTGAACTTCCGGTGTTTAATTCCAAGCAAAACATATACATTTCCCCTTCACACTACTATGCTAGATTTAAATTCATCCCTTTCCTAGCTCTTTATTTCTATCTCAACTCTCAACAGTTTTGTGATTAAGAGTTGAGTTTTTTTTTTAGCACAGCGTCTTACTACCCGTTCCAGTTATACGCTTTAAGTACTAATTACGCTAATGGATTAGGAATTGGGAAGGTTGAATTTAGAGTAAGTGAACCCGCGTTTACGTGGAGGGAGAGTGAAAAACCATTTAGGAAAAACTACCCCAGTTCACCCGACCAAGATTCGAATCTCAATCTCCCCGTCCTTGGCAGTCAGTCGAGCTCAACACGACTAGCATGTTAGCCAACTACACCACCGAGGCGGGTAGTTGAGTTATTATGTTTAACAAAAGACAAAATATGTATAATTTACTTATAGACAATCCCACGGTTTCCATGGTAATGTAAACAAATATATTCCACAGATGAGCTACTATGCACACAGCAGAAAATAATGAACCACTGCGCACACAACAGAACATTTAAAAAAAAACTCTCTTAGAAAATCAAGTTTTCGGTGGAAGCTACTATTTTTGCTGAAATCTTGGGCCCATAACATTTAAAAATAAGTAGTACTTTGTCAAAATCACCTAAGCTATTTTATTTAAATTTCAATGATAGGAAATTGATTTACAAAACTATACGTGTAAATGACCCATTAAAGACGGGTTCACACTTAGAGGGCTGTGCGCCGACTTTCCGCCGGCTGTGTCATGCTGCAAACAATCTCGAACAGGTCATTTACATGTGAGTAACCCTGTAAGACTGTTGGTTGATTCACACTTAGAGGGCTGTGCGCCGATTGTGAGCCAACCGTGCTCCAATTGTGTCGTCTTGGATTGCTTCAAAAATGTTCTCTTGTGGTCACGGTCCAGCACGTTAGACGCACTGCCCTGTCAGTGTGAATTGAAATCCGGGCGTCCTATGGTCGTTAACCATGCGTCGTTTCTCTTAGCTCAGCTTCTTCCGGAAAATGCGAACTTCCACGAAGTGTTTTATCTACAACCCTGAAGAACATTCCAACACAACTAGGAGTACAGTAATCATAGTTAAAGGAAACTTAATAATTTTGATACATATATATAATTTGCAACATAAAGAATACGAAAATAATCTATTAAATAAGTAATTTAGAAGGAGATAGTGGAAAAACTCAATGTCGAAATTAGCTACAGTGACCAAAAACAGTCAGAGCATAGTGACAACACGACACAGCCGGCGCACAGTCCCTTGTGTGTGAATGGTATTGACATGACACAGCCGGTGCACAGTCCCTTGTGTGTGAATGGTAGTGACACGACACAGTCGGCGCACAGTCCCTTGTGTGTGAATGGTAGTGACACGACACAGCTGGCGCACAGTCCCTTGTGTGTAAATGGTAGTGACACGACACAGCCGGCGCACAGTCCCTTGTGTGTGAATGGTAGTGACACGACACGGCCGGCACACGGTCCCTTGTGTGTGAATGGTAGTGACACGACACAGCCGGCGCACAGTCTCTTGTGTGTGAATGGTAGTGACACGACACAGCCGGCGCACGGTCCCTTGTGTGTGAATGGTAGTGACGCGACATGACACAGCCGGCGCACAGTCCCTTGTGTGTGAATGGTAGTGACACGACACAGCGCGCGCACTGTCTCTTGTGTGTGAATGGTAGTGACACGACACAGTCGGCGCACAGTCCCTTGTGTGTGAATGGTATTGACACGACACAGTTGGCGCACGGTCAGCAAAGAGCCATCTCAGTGTGATAACTTTTTTGATCAGGAGGTTGTCTCTATACCAGTTATTTACAACCTAGGGGCGCTACACCGTTTTGTGTTATGACGTGTTTAGGGTTGAGATAACAATGCTATAGCTAATTGTAAGAATAAAAAAAAGTAAATATTGTGTATTTGAAGGCGTATTGTTAAAATATAACTGAAAGTTGTTATTATGATATAACCTAATTTGCTGCTAAAGTTTTCCTTTTGGATATCCATATCTGACCTTATTCTCGCTTAATTAGTTTTACTATAGCAGCCTCGTAATGCTGCTAACATAAGATTAAAAATACATGCAGGGATCGCAGTCTATCTTTTGCGACATATTATGTTCATTAGTATAATCAGTTTAAAAAAAACAAGCGTCAGTGAGCGAGTGGCTTAAAGTCGGCTCATCTAGTTTGGTTTGTCGGTGATCAGGATTAAAATAGGTTCGGGTCTAGGTCTACTGGAGGTGATTTCTTCCTAAACGGTTTCCCCGTACATACAAATAATGGGTGTATTTCCTTTAAATTATTTAAACAGCTTTATATATCACTCTCTGCACATCATGTAAGAGTTTATCACATTTTGAACCTTTTATTTGTATGATATTCCGCAAGATGATCTAAAGCTATGATCGTTGCTTATCCCTATGAAAACATATATTGTAGGCCTGATAGGTGATGTTAATGATTATTTTAGACAAAAACCACAAGAAATACTTAGCGTACCATAGATAAAGATTATTTTATCTTTCACTAAAAATCAATTATATTGGATGAATAATTTAACTAAATTATACAAATTATTTGAATGTGAATTTGGGTAAAAAAATAATCAAAGGTTCAATTTACTCATAGTTCAGTAGGCATAATGGTTTTATAATAGTTAGATCTATCGTTAGACTTGTTACATTTGGATTGACATTACAATTGCCTAGTTTAAAAATTCTTACTTTTCTTCCCTTTTAAATGCCAGTATTACTTTGACTAGTCTTCATGTTCAGGCAGACTACAGTAGCCCCATGGCTGACACCTGACTTCTGACAGTCAACATTTAGTTGTATAGGTATCTAAATTTCGACTGTCAGAAGTGACAGCTGCTAAACACATGTTTCTGCAGATCATATGGTTCGGCGTAGGTATCTATAATTTGGTCTGGTGACATTTCAAAACCGTCAGCTATCAGTTGTGAGCTGTCAGTCAGCACCAAAGAAGTCATGGAGCTACTATACTAACAATTTTACCAATTAGGTTTCAAACACCAATCGTCTCAGCTTGTTCTAAAGATTGGTGTCACCATGTTTACAGATTTTAATACACTTTATTTATGATATTTATAATTTTAGTCATTACCTAAAATCATAAAATTAAAACTCCCTGGTTTAAACTTCTCAAAATTATTTTAATTGCGAGAGTGCTAATCTGTAACGATACTAGCGCTTTTTGTCTTCAATGTGTAATCACTGTAACTAACAATAGGTTAGCCAGACCTGTATACTCCCTTCACGGTAGGAATTACTCTCTGAAAGTCTTTTTACCTACCAATATCCTACTATATAATAGATTTCTGGTAGGAAAAAAGACCTTTAAGAAAAAAAATTCCTACGCTGAACAGACTTTATATCCCAAACCTTTGTCGCGACCATTCTCCAGTAGTCTATTGCCCTGCCCTTGGAGTGCTGGTAGGAAGATGAAATGGCGCATTATGGTAGTGAGTCCAGGCAATCGATGCGTTCGTGCGATATTTCAGCGCTGTTAACCAGATTAAAGAGCTTGAGGGGATCTGCGCAACTCTTGAACAGAGTTCCTCTTCAAAGAGATACCGCCATTGACCTTCATTCCAAAAGCGAACTAATTGCTTGACAGCTAGCTAGCCACGTGGTTGGCACGTGGGGCCACAAGGCCAGAAATCTCGCAATATACTGGATTGTCGGTGACGTTGAGGTTGAGGTTCGAATCTCGACTAGGTCTAAGCATTCTTAATTATCAAATGGTTTTTTCTTTAATAATAAATTCATTAAGCTTGAAATACGTTAATGTCGCCGCCTTTGTCTTACTGTCAGTCTTTGTAAAAACGGACTTCAGAGTGTTCAACATAGACTTCAATTCAAGAGCTTTGAAGTTCCTAATTTCATTACCCTCAGGAAAATTATAAGCAAATATTTGACGAACAGTTCAAAAAAAATATGTTTTTCTAAAGTTACTTTATTGGTCAAAGCAACACTGTATTTACAAATAAGGGAAACACAATAATTATCTTTAATCATAATAAATAAGAACTCTTCTTCCCATTCACTGTGATAGTGTTAAGTTTTTACTTTATTCTTACTACTGCCTGGTTTACTATTATTTTGATATAAACTTATAAAGGAGCACCAACACTGACACTACTCGAGCACTGAAAGAATAATCACAGGTGTATTTTTATAAGCGGTGACAGTGCACTCAAGAGTAGATAATAATTTTGCTGACGTTTACGAAACGTCCGCAAGAGGGAAAACGTGAAGTGCCTATAATGAGTTTCTACGCAATTAACTATGACATTAGTGCCAGAATTCTATGTTAGAGGTCAGAAGCTGTTTGTTGTGAAATTTTTGATTTCCTTTTCTTACTTTGTTTTTCGTTTATAAGAAATTGATTTATTTTCAATGTTATTCATAAAATAACCATGGTTATCTATTATCTTAATCTTCATGGTCAACTGGGGGATTGTGGTCGACGATTAGATAGTTTGTCCATGTTATATAACAACACCAATATAAATGTTATCAATAAATATATGTTTGTATATTTTTAAAAGGATCTTCCTTTGGAAATTTGACTGTACGAGCACATAATGTCCCTAAGGTTTACAAATTAACTAAATATACTTAGATAACCATTGCCTGGAAATTCCTAACTATACATTTAATACCATAATCACCATTATCAAACTTTTGACACTCATCCTGTCGTTTTAACCCGGGATTCGAACAGGAACGCCACAAGGTGGAGAGGGAGCTGGACTAGCAGAATAGTGCAGAGCTTTACTCCACCAAATGAAACACAACCATGAAGATTTAAAGATAAAGACAATTATTAAAAAACAAATTGTTCATGCTTCATGCATTCATAGTTGTATAAATTAAAAATACGTAATATTTTGCGTTTCATAAGTATCTACGTTTATAAGAAATAACTGAGGAATGATATTTTAGATGGTCAATGTCCGGGTCAAAAAAATTATAGCAAAAAGGCTTTCATAAAATAAGTACTTCCTTTAGTCGAGTCTACTGACCATATCCATGTAGGATGTTCATTTCACCAGCCTGGAATCCTTGAAGGTGAAAGCAAGAACCATATAGTTACACAAAGAACAACAGGAAGTAGTTTTTTTATCAAACAGTGAAGCTCCAAATGCAACAACACTTAGAATCCACAATTCAATATAATTCTTTCTTGCCTGAAATAATTATCGGTAGTAAATGAAAGAAAGTATGGTCAGCCAAAATAAACTTGTTTAATGGTTAACACGCTTAAAATTGAGATCAAAACTACGCTTCATTAATATTTTAAATAATTATTTTAGTCATTAAGAAAATTATGGTTCGAAACTCTTGTGGATTCAATAAGGGTAATATTACACGTGTTACTCTTAACATTTTCCTTCCCCCTTTCTTATTTTCACGCTAATATTAATGTCTTGTCGTTAATTTTCTCTCCCTTATCATTTAGAATCGCTAATAGACTGAACATTTTAATTAAGTTTTTCTGGTTGATATAGCTTTTCAACTATATAGCTGAGCCGAATCTTTTAACCGAATAATTACATATATGTTTTGGAATTACTCTTATAGAGATCGACTTGCTTTCTAGATAGAAAAAAAAAGAGATTTAAAATGCTGTTAGTATAAGCGCTTAGCACAAATATATATTTAGTTTTTAGCACCACGTCTTACTACCCGTTTGGGCTATACTCGTATGCATACGTCGCGCTAATGGCTTAAGGGATTAGGGAAGTTATATTTAGAGGAAGTTTACCTGCATTTATGTGGAGGGAGAATGTAAAGCCATTTTTGAAAATAAAACACCCTGAGTACACCCAACCAAGACTCGAACCTTGATATCCCCATCATCAGCAGTTTAGTCTAGTACGAGAGTAACGCCTTAGACCATGCGGCTACCGAATCGGGTTACTATTATAGTTAATTCCTTCTAAATTATAGTAAACCTTTAAAATATGCATCGATGAGCACACTGAATAAAACGTCAAACTCGTTTAATTTGGTTGGATTATCATGGGGAGGTCAGGGCTCGAATCCCAGATGGGTGTAATTTATGTGGCTTTCACTTAATATTTTCCCACTCCTTTTCCCCGCAAATTTGGGTACATTCTTTCTAAACTCTACCTTCTTCATCCAAACACACACAGTGTAATTAAATGATAAGACACAGTGTATGCACACACATAGACAGTCTTATCGTGTTGACGATTATACAAGATGTCCAGATATTTCTTTAAAATATCAGCATTCACATCTGATCTATTTAGTAACTTTTTATAGCAGCCATATATGTCCATTTGTAATTAAATTGAGGTGGAACTCAACTCAGAACATCGCAGTTTAAAAACCTAAACATTTACGTCATGGGTAGGAGGATGAATTCATAAATAAATAATACGAATTCTCGTCAGCACCCCGTTGAATCCTACCAATCTCTTGAAATTATTTTCCACAACTATATTTACTTAGCCACAGGAGAGGACATAAATTTTGGCAAGTAATATTAACATTATAGATATTTAAAACGAAGGTAGCCATCATCTTGCTAAAACCCAGAGAACAAAAAAAAAGCAGGTTTTTTTTCAAAATAAAGAAAAAAGAGAAAGCACATGAAATTTAAAAAAAAAAACTAAAATTAAAAAGTTGTAATATTATATATGAACTTGTGACATTAAACGGCAAACTTATATTTGCATTTCCTCGTATGGAAATTAAAAGTAAACTGATGATATAAAAGCACGTTGATTTGAATACATGTCTTATCTACCACATCCGCCCTGTTTAATCCTGAAACATTGAGCTGCGTAGTAACTGCATACATTTCCTTATCAAAGTCAAAACATCAATGGATTCATTTCATAATATACATTTTTAATAAAATCTAAATTCCATTTCTATATAATGGTCTCTAAAATGTCTGAAAAAGAGGAAATTCTTTCTTGAAATGCATAAAAACACAAGGAATTTTTATCAAGAAAATAGTTACGACACTGGAAATTAAAAACAAAAATGGCACGTGCTGCTCAAATTAAATGTACGTTAAAAGAGTTTCGAAATAAAAGTGAGGAAGAACACCATAAAAAAAAGGAAGTAAAATGAAAGTACACTTATGAAACTTCGCGTGGCGCATCTTTTTCGCAACAGTTATTATGGAAATTATACCGGAAACACAACTCATGCAAGTCATGAGATATACCAACTAACAAACACTCTTTTTAAGCCTGGAAATTAACTTGACTCTTAATGTTTGGTTGAACATGGAACGACCACTTTATGATACATCTTTTGAGCCAGGTGGGATTTCTACAATTAAATGCTGAGAAGCGCCAACTTTCATAAACATAAGAAATATAATTTATTGCAAATTTAACGTCCACCTTAGACGTCTTGTTTAGTTTTTTGTAGGTTTTAAAAATAAAGATATTCTCATTTGAAATTAGATTTGAAAAACTCCTGTAGATACTTGATTTAAAAATTACATTTCCAAAACTCATCTAGACATTTTGATTAGAAATTCCGTTCCTAAGTATTCTCCAGACATTTGTGTAAATTAATGGTATGACACAATCGTTCATACGTTCTCATATATTTTCATAATGGCTAGTAACAACATTTAAAAAATTAGTCATCAATAAACTACACCTTAGTAATTTTATACAGGTAAATAAACACATTTTTATAATCACGTAAATACTTTTTAAATATTTTTTGATAACATTTGTTATAGTCATTTTAAAAATATCAAATTTTCCTCAAATACCCTCGAATTATCTATTTTAGAAAAAAGAATGTAAGGTATACGTGTCTTATACTTATTTTTCATATACAACACTCCCAAGCTACCCATTTCAAATAAAATCATTAAAAATTAAGTTTCCAAATTCATCGAAGTATTTTTTTCCCCCCACAGCAAAATATGAGTAGATATAATACAGTTATTTTGGAGTGGGTGAACGATAGCGTTCCTGATATGGATACAGGATATGGAAATACATTTCGTACTGGTTTATAAATGATGCTGTGCTATTTTCTCACATTTTGATTTCTCATTATTTCTCAATTTAGATGCCGGTAATTTTTATTTAAAATTTCCCTCTCATATTTTCATAGATTATATATTTTAGATAAATATATTTTTTCTGTAAAAACTTTGGATATTTATAATTTCTAAGTGCTTGATCAGAATAATTTATCCAGGAAGTGTAACATTTTAACATCAAGGTGTATCAAGGTGTTCATATAACCCAAATTCTCTGAAGCATTCTATACATTCCTGGATATTTCTTGTAAACTCGGCAAACCCCACTTCATCACAGCATAATTACATTTTAATTACGCTGCCAGTTTGTACACGATAATCTTAGCACGGGATGACTAATTTCCTTTTCAACAATGTGTTAATCTACTTTATATACTGTGAAATATTTTAGTTGATTAGTTTTTCAAGTCCCCGGCTCTTATAAATCTTTATCCTTAGTTTCCGCTTAAGAGGCGTAATAGTACAAGTCTAGCCTACGCATACAACAGATCCATTAAAAGAATAGTGGAGTGTAATTTACGGTTTTGAATTCCTTCACTTGATTTAGTTAAATATAAATCATTCATCTCAGAAAAATGTTTGGTTCTGCTTGTTCTCATTCACCTCCCCCCTCTCCTTCATATATTGCGTTTAGAAATGATGTTGCTAGTTAGGCAGATAAATCTTTATCTCCAAACAACTGTTTCAGCAGGTGGTTTCAGGAAGCTAGCGCGCGTCACGGGTAACGCAATGTTGCCCGCTACCGTGATACATCAACCAGTGATTTCACACGAGACTCGCGTGCGGAGGACACGTCTTACTACCCGCCCGGGATATACACACCAATGGGTTCGGGCTGAGAAAGTTAGGGTTTTAAAGAAAGCATACCAACATTTTCGCAATTGCTTCGATTGCCGTTCTTTCCAAGGCGTCACTCTCGCAGTCGACTAGACTGCCGATGACGGGGAAATTGAGGTTTGAATCTCATTCGGGTTTTCTGCGGGTGTTTCACTGTCACTTCACGCAAATTAAGTTACACTTCCTCTAAATATAGCCTTACTAATCCCTAAAACCATTAGCGTAATTAGTACATAAGCTTATAACACAAACGGGTAGTAAGGCGCTGTGCTAAAAAAAAATTGATAAGCGTTTGGATGTGTAAGCTTAGTCGAGCAATTGGTGTAAAATTTACTCTGGAAATGTAATGGTGTCCATGGATTTAGAAACATACATTTTGAACAAATATCAAACCACCCTCATATTCATGGTGTTGTACAGAGTGTAAATACAGGGGTGTGAAAAACTATAGTTTACCACTCACCTTTATAACCAACAAAACCTAGGGATGTTATTTGTGTCTGAAAAAAACAAACAGGTAATAGTGTGGGATTTTCCTGTAAAACCAAGAGAAAATACTATATTTTAAAAAAAATGTGGGATAACTAACCTTATGCGTTAAATAATAGGCCTTTGAATAGAAGAAAAAGTGAATTTACTGACTAAGCACTTTGATTGAATACATGTCTTATCCTCCCTCTCCTGCTTCCCCTCTTTTCTCTATGAAACATTGGGTTGCCTAGCGACTGAACTTTCCCCATCAAGTTCAAAACTACATCATCCGAACAACAATGGAAATTAAAATTGAATTTCTTTACGCTTTACTATTCTTTTAAATTAAAGTGTCTAGAAAAACGAGTTCCTTTTTGGGAAACAGAAAATTTCATGTTAGTAAAATAGTGGCAGCCCTGAAACTTGCCAGCCAAGCAAATATTGGAGAAGAAAAATGTGATTCAGAAAAGCTCAGGAGATATATTATATTTTTCTTGGTTTATTCTTGTGTCATTTTCACTTTAGTGTAGATTTAATGTGGGAAATGTTTATTATACCCCCAACAGTTTTACTGCCCACAACAGTGCTCACGCTGTTTAAGGTGTCATTCTTTAAATATAGAAGATTTATGGCAACAAAAGGGTCGGAGTTGGAATCTTGGCTAGGTTCACTGGAGATTTTTTTTTATACTTGTCACTTACCCAGATAATGTTGGGAGAGTAAAAAAAAGAATTAAAGAAACTTAACAATAGTAGTGATTAAATAATAAAATATTCATATTGATACATCTAGTCAATCACGATAAATCAGTTTTTACAAAACTATTTTTCTTAGTTGCCAATTTTTATCTCACATTTCAGACAAAACTAACTCTTTGGTTGTGTTTGAACAAGAAGGCGGCAATTATAATGTTCCGAAAGTGCTATTTTTATAATAAACTTGTAGTTCCAGTCCACCTCACAGTTGGTGGTCTGTTGAGATAAAAACAAACAAACAAACACACACGAACTTATGTATGTATTTACATGAGCCTATCAACCGATCTACGTGTAATTCAGGACCTGCTATTAGATACTAAATCTTCACATCTAAAGAGCGGCCAAAAATGTACACTGACTTCAAAGTTCACAAACAAGCCTTCATCCACTTAGAAGGGCATGTTAAAGATTATAGTCGGGTTGTCATTGGAACTACCTCATCCGAACAACAATTCATAACACCACAAAGTCCGGCACCTTAGCTAGTCGGTAAAGTGTCTGTCTACTGGGCTAAGAGTCCTAGGTTAGGTTCCTAGCATGGCTGAAAATGTTATCATTGGTAAAATATAGGTTTCCCCTTTCATAGTAATAAATTAACGACAGAGGACTAACTTTTGTGTCAGGTATAGATTTAAATTAGTTCATAGGCCATGTGTTGATATAATCAGTCAGTTCAGAAAGTACACGTCAAATAGATTGAAAAAAAAAACACAACACTAAATCAATGCTACACCAGGATAGCGATCAATTTAACGTAACGTAAAGTTCACTTAGTGTTAACGTAACGTAAGTAAACATAAGGCATCATCAGGATTCAACTAACGTAACCTAAATACTCAACACGACAGTGATTTTGAGCCTTTTTAAAACAATTTTTTCACTAAAATTAACTCAAGCATTTAGGGTTGGTTAGGCTACACATACTTGCAATAGAAGCTATATTTGGAGATCCAATAAGGTTATTTCTTAGGAATTTGAAGCCTTATCAACATTAAATGGTAGAGTTTCATTTTAGTGAAAAATTTATTTCCAAACAGCTCCAAATCATTGTGAGGAAAGGTTAAATTGGAAAGACGCGGCCAAGCGAACTATACCTAAGAAGTTGTTTGTACACAATGAACAAACAATTGAAGTACTAAACAACCTGTGTTGACGTTGTTCCAAACATGTTTGTTTATCAAGAATACATGGTACACCTTACGTAACGTTACATGAAAGCTCTCCACTGGACAACTTTTTCGTAAATCGATACGTTAACGTTAAGTTTAGTGCATTGTGAATACCCCCATTTAAAAGCACGTGGATGATTTTGACGTTACGCTACGTTACATGATCACGTTCCCAGCATTAATGTATACAGATGCTAGAACTTGTGTTAATCATTTAGAACATTGATACATATATTTTTACAGAAATTAGCTAAAAAAATTATTGACCTTTTTTCAGTGATAGCAACTCTATATCTATTTATACTTTCCAAATATTTATTTTTATGACGATACGACTATATATAAGTCTACTTATCAAATGATTCATGACCAAACGAATGGTTGTATGCAGAAATTAGAGTAGACCACTTGATAAAGTAATTTAAAAATTTGGTACTTATCTTCATTGTAATTAAACTATACTGTTTTTATCCTAGAAGTAACAGCAATAAATGCTACCTTGGTTTTGAACTGTCCTTGTTCTTAGTGGATTGGTTAGTGACTACAGCCGGTCTCACGAATCCTGTTTTGATACCAGCAAGTGCCAAAGAAATGTAGTATTGGTCTACCAGCTTGTCTTGCGGAGGGGGGAGGGGGGGGGGGCTGACTACTGAAGCGCCGAGTCGCGTTTCAGACGTCCAAAAATCACGTGTTAATTGAGGCGGAATGGAAGAAGTTAAGTCCGTATTTTCACAGTGTTTTATAGATACACAATTTTTTCAAGATAAATCAAACATGGCTTCAGGAAGTACGTAAAATTTAATGTAATACATTTTAGTCTCAACAGTTCTTGAATATTTGTCATGGTCAAAGTGAAATTCGACCACTGGTTTTTTCTCTTCATTTGAAAAGATTTGTTCAAATATCACTAACAAACAAGAGAACCTCGGTTTTAAATGGAATTTGAATCACCATTGTACAAGTTTAGTTATTGGGTTAATATGTAAGCGCACTAGTATTTTGTAAGTGTGGCTATGCTTGTAATACATTTTCAACAACAATGTTAAGTGTCTGTCTAGTTTATTGAGCATTCCATAATTTAATAAAGTCAATTAACATCTAATGTTTAATAAATATCTGTTCACATCATATAGTATTCAAAACTGTATGGTTATATAAACTCCTATGTGCTCACGAGGTTTTGGTCCTGTACGTTTCTGATCAGATGCTATAGACAGGACCATGCACATGCCATTAGCTTGATTGAAGGTTTATGTTAACATTAGAGGTTGCATTGGTTTTAACTATTAGGTGGGTAGGATTTTTTTTATGCTATGGGGAGAAAAGGGTCAGAATGACTTTTTGACACCATATTATTACGGTAAATATTGGATATATTCTGGACCAACCTAATATATCGGCACATGACTTCCAACCTAACTTAAGTTTAGGACAGAAATAACATTTAGTATCTAGTCACCCAGACGTAAACACATTACTCTGAAAAGGGAAATCCTATTTTCACCAAAGATAGTTTTTAGGTCATGCCGGAAATATAACTGTGATGCCTTGGCTCAGTAAGTAAACGCACTACCTTTTGTGTTAGACTTGGAGAGCTTTCAGAAATGAAGCTGACCCCCTTATAAGATTTGAGTTATCTTCTGCCTAATACAATATGTGAAAGTCAATTTGATCGGAAACTGAATTGATCTGAAATAAAGAACCAGCGAGTGCCCACAAGTTGGCATCTCCCAAAGACCTCCAAGTTATTACTCCCTTATTAACTTCATATTGTTTAATATGTTCGATTTAACTCGTAAAGCGTAATTATTAATCCTTTACATAAACTTTGTCAAAGAATGTCAAGTTCCATACCGATAATAGAGTGAGAATCCAAAATGACAAGCTACCTTAATATATAAAGTTCTTACTTGAATCCGCACAAGTACACCTTATTCACATGTTCATTGTTCGTCGAAAATATCGAGACGAAACTGTTTGAGTAGCGTGATAATTAATAAGATAGCAGAATTGTGCTGTGCATGATACGTTGCCAACTAATCTAGAAATAATTTATTTGATATATATTTTACGTTATTGTATATAAGGGTGTTTTTCAATTAGTGTGACGTTGCTATGATACAAATCGACTCAGTTCAACCCACTCGTTACTTTTAAAATACGTTGTACCAAATCGCACACTCGATGCTGTGGTCTTTATAGTTTTACAGCGCATGCGTATTGAATATTAATTTCGTTGTGAACGTTGACCGGGTTTCACAAAGAGATTGTCGTGATACAGAGTGGACAAAGCTGAATCTATTTCAACTCGTATAGAGCTGATATCGCGCTGAAATCTCGTGATTTATTAAAAGTTATTCGTATAACCACGTTTCGCTTACTTTCTTGTTTATTTTCGGCGAACGTGGGTATCCACAGTTAGCCGTTCACTCGATTGCAATAATATCTGTATTGGTTTACAACGCCATCTATAAATAGCAGATTACCAATAGGTATTTATTTTATATTGATAACACTTTTTATTGGTCTACAATTGAAAGAAAAGCCCATTAATACTTATTATTACATTATTTATTCTTAATGTAATACATTTCTAAATTTACGCCAGTTTTTTCTTAAATTCACGCTTATATTTGTTTGATGTGTCATTTTCAGCTTTTTACTCTTTATAATTTTTATGAAAGGAAATGCAACATTACTATGCGAGTACACGGATAAGCATAATTTTACCTCCGGGCTTAACAAACTAGCTCCCGCATTGACAGGTGTTCAACAGTGTGGGGTATGTGCATGTACCCACGTAAGTTTTAGCCCATTAGTCTTTAGTGAATTGTATTTATTGGGTTCATTACCCTTCTACTTCCACCTGTTAAATATTTGGAGGTTTGTGTAGGCGCACATGCTGATTGCAAAGTCAAACGTGAACATATTTATTGAAAACTAATACCATTATAATGAATATAATTTGTTATAGGTACATATCCTTTGTGTGTGTGTGTGTGTGTGTGAAGAAAATAAATAAATGAAAATGTTATTTCAAATAGGCCTATACACAAGAAAGATTTTTATCTTTGTCGATGATGACTTCCAGATAGTATATATTTTTAATTTGTATATACAGTATAACTTTCTTAATTCGAAGTCCAAGAGATACCTACATAAATTTGAAACATCCAAAATTTGAATCAACCATTTTCTTTGAGTATCTAGGCAGCTGGTACATATTAAATCAGTAACCTCATAATATGAATCATATAAAATCACACACTTTATATACACTATATAAAACACACATACACAATAAACACATAAATATAATAACAAAAAAAATTCAAATTTGAGTGTTAAAAAATTTGGTAAAATTTGCAAAGGAAAATTGCAGACTTATATCAAATTTTATGAAAGCTGAGCCAACACAACCCCAATATTAATAAACCTGCTCTCTGCCAGTGGATTATTCCCCGCTTTCTTTTTACTAAGTGTCATCAACATAACTCCAAATTTATTTCACATTCTCGGGTTATGTGGTAGTTTAATAAAATCGTTAAAGTAGGTTTAAAATCAGTATAAGCTCGAAAAAATTTACAATGTATAAGCTTCAAATTATACAAATATTTCCTTATGAAATTATTATTATTATTATTATTATTATTATTATTATTATTAGCACCGCGTCTTACTACCCGTTCGGGTTATACGTACTTACGCTCATGTGTAATGGTAGGGTGATTGTGAGATGAAATGGAGGACCTACAGTTTAACGTGGAATCCGAACCACGGTGGAGGCCTGGCATCTTATGAAATTAGAAATATATGTTATTTTCTTACTATCGATTTAAATCTGGGGCATCATGGTGGGTTCGGATTATCCATTATTTTTCGAACTAACCAAAGTAGTTTTAACCAAATCCTACTGTATATATATATATATATATATATATATATATATATATATATATATATATAT
>CABFVX010002172.1:0-18926 GCA_902151425.1 Timema shepardi | reverse complement strand
CCCCCCCCAAAAAAAAATGGTGATTGACACAGCCATGAATTGTTTTAGTTTAACCAAACAAAATTGCGGCTGAATTACAATGCATCTGTGTTGAATTAATAGTTCCAGGTTCGATTACCGGCATGCCTTATAATGTATTATTGGTGAAATTGATTCTTCCCCTTTTACTGTGATGAATTTACGGCTGAGGCACTGAATAGTGTGTTTGTTAAGGAATTAAAAAAGTTCTAGTTTGTTAGTAGTTTTATAATAAAAAAAAATATGCCAAATT
Organism: Timema shepardi; assembly: GCA_902151425.1. Taxonomy (NCBI): domain Eukaryota; kingdom Metazoa; phylum Arthropoda; class Insecta; order Phasmatodea; family Timematidae; genus Timema; species Timema shepardi. The sequence continues at coordinate 18,655 of CABFVX010002172.1, read as the reverse complement.
AATAATAAATAGTAATAGTGTAGTTTGATACAAAAATAGTAGAACAACCAATGGAATAACCTTATAATATTACAGTTTAAACCATTACTAGATCTATTTTTAACTCCAAACCACGTGCTCTGAATCTGTCACTTTTGACACATGGTGTATATTTGACAGATGTCAGATGAATACATTTCTACTTTCTCGCAATCTCTGGGAGAGAAAGTACCTATTGCGATCACTAAAAAATTGAATTTGAGATTTTTATGGGTGTCGACGTTTAAGTCCCTGAAATCAAAGTGGTTTTGGCAAGCCCGTCTTTCTGCGTGTCTGTATTTCAGTTCGGTCTAGAGCCGAAACCATTTTACCGACAGAGCTGGAGTTTGGTAGCTAGGGTTTTCATAATGTCACCCGTAGAAGTTTCTGGAATTATCTAGTTAATCCTAAAATTAAGGGTCATTTACTTATAGGACTAAGAGAAAATATAGATTTTCGAAAAATCTTCAATAGCGATTTTGACTAAAACTTGGTATTTTGGCATTTAACATTAAAAACAAAAATTACTCAACTCATATTCCCATTAAAATTATTTTAAGAATAATTTGTATAAGTATACATTTTTAATTTTCATAGTCTCCTCACCACTATTTTAAATACGAAATAACTTACCATTGAAAAATTGTAGGACTATTAAAAATATAAATAAATTAATTGAGATATATTTTTATGAAACCTATAGCTTCCATCTTAACTTACGATTGAAAAAATTGTAGGACTATTAAAAATACAAATAAATTAATTAATATATATATATTTTTATAAAACATATAGTTTCCAAGATACAATTTAAAAAAATTGAAAATCTGAGAAACTGGGGAGGGAAGGACGGGGAATGTTTTTTATTCACTTTTGTTGACTGAAATATCCCTCTTTTCTCAATTTTTTTTTGTAGGAGTGAATGTGATTCTCTTTTCTTACAATATGTTATTGCAACAATGTATACTATCTTGTTTCACATATCACATGAGTTTTAAGTAAATATATCAATTTTTAGGTAGATTAACTTAAGCTGTTATAGTTGATCCTATATATATATATATATATGAGGCCTCTCCGTTATGGGCAAACCAGACCCTGACACTTAGACTGCGTGTCCATCCACGCAAGCTTTGTTTTTATGTAATGTATTAAGATTTAAAAAAACATAAGCTTAAATTATATACAAATCTTAACTTTGTTAACGACGTTGCCTAATTTGAGCTTTCAAAGCTATTTTGAAAAGTGGTTTGCATCTTAACTTGACGTACCTTAGCATTCTACGAACTATCACACTTAGACATAAATGTACGAAACAGAAAGAGAGGGGGGAAATGTATAATTCGTCCTGCGAGGACTCTTGTTTATCTACTGATAAAACTTCCCCTCTTCCTATGACGAGTTGACACAGTCACTATACTATCTTCACCCTGAAAACATTGACTTAGCAATTTGAAATAACATTTTTCTTGTTTCCTATTGTAGAAAGACATGTGCTACCACATACCTTTTTTTTTTAATAATCTGCAGCCTAGCAGGAAGATATCTAAGGGCCATCTTCGTAGATTACCCAAATATCCAAAGTTTTAGATGATTTATAAAAAATACGTTTACAAAAAAAAAGTACAAGATAACAATTATAATGTTGTGTTTAGATATTTATTTGTTTCAACCTATATCCTTAAAGCTCACTGTATGAATCGTAAATTCATTAACATGGGAAAGCCACAATCTTGACCTGCCATGATGTTACAGTTAGGCAAAGTCCTTAAGCACCGCATGGAATCAAACCAGTGTCCTCTAACGCAGTAGACGGCCCTCAGGATACGGGGGGACTGGCGGCGAAATAAAAACAAAAGCCGACTTGTTATAAGAGGCAATAAGACACAGGTAAGTAAGTACTTCATTGTGTTTACAGAAAGCATGACTCGTTATTATTGTAGTTTGGCTGTCGCTGCGGTGATTGATGGGTTTTCTTTCGAGGATGATGGGAGACTGGACGTGCGCTGAGGGTGGTCCGATGCTAACCATAGTGCGTAGAGAGAAGCCTCGGAAGAGGTCAAGTCAGTCGAGTCGTTGGTTTCCAGGGCAACCATTGAGAAATGCTTGTTTGAGTCTCGGATGGGATGAATTTTAATAGACACGTTGCATCGTGATAAATTAGAATGGGATATGTATGAGTGATACTGGATTAAGAATAAACGAAACCCCGGTCGCTAATAATCCCACTCGCCCATTCCGGTGGTAGAATAGTCTCAGGCATCATCCTCGTAAAAGCTGATGATGGGTAGATCTGGGTTAAAATCCCCGTCAGGTATACCGGGAGGGATTTTGCCCTAAATTATCTACCAATTTTTCATCCACGCAGATGTGGGTACATTACCTGTAAATTTTACCTCCTTCACCCCTACACCACTAGCATAATTAACGTATATGGGTGTGGCCCTAATGAGTAGTGGAAAGCGTCTTAAAATTCCTTTGAAAATTGTTAAAATTACAAGTCTTAAAATGCCCGTGGAAACAGTGTTAAAATCACACGTTTTAAAATGCCCATGGAAACAATGTTAAAATCACACGTTTTAAAATGCCCGTGGAAACAATGTTAAAATCACACGTTTTAAAATGCCCATGGAAACAATGTTAGAATCACACGTCTTAAAATTCATATGAAAACAATGTTAAAATCGCGTGAATGTTGTCTTTGAAGGTCTAATGAAATGAATGTTGACAGTGAAATAACTTTGATAAAATCTCGAGTTATCATTAAGGTGATTTATTATTTATGCACTGGTAGGAATGTTAGTCAAGGTATACCTCGTCTTGTCTGGCTTACCTGTGACGAGGAGGTCACGGATCGAATCCCGGATGCGTGTATTGAGTGTTTATTGCTAAATGGTTTCCCAATCTTTCACCATATAAATTCAGGTACATCTCCTGAGTATTTTACCTTCCATACTACACCCTACCCCATAATATAAATATGTTATGTATTAGTTATGTATTACATATATTCGATTTTAACGAATAGTTTTCAATTATATAAAAATTACACACACTTTTTTTTTGTGAGTCATTTGAAGAAAAAAAATATTTGAGGATTCTTGCCAATGTTGTACTAAAAAAAAATCGTAAGACCAGAACCTATAATTTGACCATGTTCCCTTCACTTTCGCGACTGAAAAAAGTATTTCTAGTGGTTTAACTCTTGAACTTGTTTTCGACAGAGCAATTATTGCACATACACTTAGTGTTTTCTACCGGTGCGTGTCGAGTAAGGTTTTAGACTGATTAGTGCGAAGGCGTGGTGACAGTCAAGATTGCTAAAACATAACATTTAACTTAGGAAGTTAAGGTTAAGGTCTATCTACAAAGGAAAAAGTTTGCGTACACTCGATTTGAAAAGAAGTTGAACTAAATTGATACAAAATTCCAATGACAACTACAATATAACTTCCCTTGAGAAAAAAAAAAATTTCAACTTTTAAATTTTTAGCCAAATAACAAACAATAACGTTTCATAACTTAATTATTTGTCTAATTTTTTACATAAAGTAATATTAACAGGTCCAAGGGCTTGGTTAGCATTCGCTAAGGAAGTAAACTTAAATGATCTTTTTTATATTAAATATATTATTAGTTGGGATTCGCTTGCTGAAAATTACATGGTAGACCAACGTGTCAGGAAATAGTGTGGCTGAGCCTAAGTGATTTTAATATCTGTAAATATTTTTAGTAGCTAATATAATTAGTAATTATATATTTTTAAAAGGGAGACTAATCGTGGTTTATTATTATCAAGCTAATGATAAAGTATTAACTTTTTAAATAAATATTTTACACGAGTACCCAATAAAGGCCTATCCTTAATTTAAATACATGTCGATAAAATGAAATCTGGACAAGGGAATTGAGCCCAGGACCTTTTCCATAGCATGCCAAGACTCTACCACTCAGATATTCAGGCACGTCCTGGGCCCAGTATAATACTCATTAATATTCTTATGAGACGGATAAACCTGGACGGCTCAGCAATAGTCTATAGAGATTTGTCTCGAAAAGTCAAAATACCCCAGGTTTCACCTCCCGTACTCCAGTACCATTCTTTTAATAACACATATGAACGAATATTTGCAATTGTAAGCTATCGGTATTATCATATATTAATCTCTAATTATTGTGTGTAGATCTTACTTACTCTATAGAATTAAGTACCTACTCGAAAGTCCATTGTCATACTTTAAAAAAAAAGTACGACACCTATCCCTAACTTGAGCTAGCTCCATCCAGTTCAGTATGTAGAACTTACCAATTTAAATTCAAAATATGAAATCAGTTTATTTGCCGTAATTTGGTTCGATTATCTTTGACTTAAAATTTGCATTTTGTGAACTATTTGAGCCCAGGTTTTTATCTCGTATACAAATGTGAAATATAGTACAGTAAAAAAAGTGGTATGTCAAAGAGTTGTACATGGTCTTAATGGGGGAAACACAATTACCACAGGAAACTGTTCTTTAGATTGCAAACCAACGGTTAATTATAATCGCACAAAAGCAAGACAAGCAAGAGGGGAAAAGGGGAGTCGGGTCGGGGGAGGAAGGGAAAGCGCTACACTTCCTGTCGGTGCACTAACCTTTAGAAGATAGATAGATATACAATGTTTCCATGACCTCATGGGGTGAATTGTCCATTTACCATTATATACCTCCATCCTAGATCGACTTTCTTTAACGAGAGGATTTAAGTGAGAGAGCTGCAATCACGTTTTACAAATGCACAGGAAAGTTAATGTTATTACTACGATAGTGGAAAAGCGTGAAGATAAATCAAAGTGGAAACGACTCGGTTCTAAAATTCCACTGAATAATGTTGGACAGTATAGAATATGACTTAAAATTAAGTTTAATCCAACTTTAGTTTGCACTGCATCTTAAAACCTATCCAGGCTATACATATTTAACTAAGCTAATAAGGTAGGGGACGAGAAAGGTAGAATTTAAGAGAAATTATAACTAAATTTGAATGGAGCGAGAGTGGAAAAACATTGAGAAAAACTATCCAAATTATAACCCACTGAAATTAAAGCCCTAACCAAAAAACCAGATCGGGTTTACTACTTTGCCTGAAGTAGTGTTGTTTTTCGGTGTCAATATTTTTTGAAATAATTTTTAAAGTATGATATAAAACCAGGGAATTGGTTTAATCACAAATATTTTGAACAATGCTACTCAAGAGCAAAATACTATAAAAATAAAACAAAACAAGTTGATACTAAATACTAATAATAATATTTCATATTATAAAAATAATCTATTTGGGTAATATTTTATGGTATGAAACATTTCAAATAAATTTATAAATAAAACAATAATGTTCTGAAGCGCGTTCTCTTTTCAAAAATGTTGTTGTAATATTATTGACAGTTAATTTTAAAATGTAAAAGTAAAATTATCTATTACGCTACACATTATGTAAGCTATACACTTTCAAGTCAAAAAACAAACAAACAAGCAAACTAAATTTGAAGATTGTTTTGAATATTACTGTGACTCTCCCAATAGACCACCTTCGATTACGGGATTAGAGCCCCGGTTGGGTGTACTGAAAGTGGTTTAAGTAATATACTTAAAAAAACTTAACAGTCCACTAGTTAAAATTACAATCTCTTATTTGGTATTTTGCTAGGCTGACGGGTGTACGTTTATGTGGGAATAAGTAAGACATCTATGATTGAAGACGCGATCTCTGAATAGGTAATAATTTATGAGAAAATGTCTGGTCTCTAAAATATTCGGACCATGCAAGATGTCTTAAACATGATGGAAATGGTGCTGCACCATGAGTTATGAACACGATTTTTAAATCGATAACTTAGAAAATAAGTGTTTGGGTACAATAACGTTCTCTTGGCCAAGATTTAACATACCTTGATTTCTTAAAAACGTATTTTTTTCGTTGAACATTGAACACCACATTTAATCATATTATTAGTGGTGTTTTATAGATATTTATAATAGATATGAAAATCTAGCATTGCAGATTACATGACTTGACAACCGGTTCAGTGACTGCATAGTCTAAGGCGCAACTCTCGTAGTAGACTAGACTGCCGATGATGAAGAGATTGAGGCTCGAATCTCAATCGGGCGTACTGAGGCTGGTTTTTACAAAAAAAAATTCTACTCTTCCTTCACGAAAATGCGGTTACACTTCCTCTAAATATTATCATCCTAATATCTAAAAACATTCGCGTAATTAGTAGGTTACATAAGCGTATAACCTGAACGAGTAGTAATACAGTGTGTTAAAAAAAATTACATGATGGGACGTATGTCTAAGTGAAAGTTGATATAGTAGCTTTTTATAGCTGTTATCTATGCCCATTTGTAAGCAAATTGGGATATATATATATATTTTGTGTCAATTGTTTGTGCTCTATGTAGGTGGCTTTAATGTAAGTATTTGTATTACAGACACACTTGTCAAAGTAATACTCAAAATAGCTTTGAGAGAGGTTTATAAAATCACGATGATAAATCTCATGTGTAGATAAACCCTAAGTTTTTAGACTCAGATTCGAACTCCGACCTCTCCATGACCAGCAATCCTTAGCCAACTAATCATTGTCGTTGTAACGATATTGACTCGAAAGGGAACAAATTTGTTCTCTTTTACACGCCGAGCTGATAAAGAATGTATTTAGAAGGTTCTGCACCTATGGGCACACGGACTAATCATAAAGATTCTTTATTATGGCTTTCCAGTGATTGGAAGGTTGGGGTTCAAATCCTTAGTAGATGTATTGAGGATAGACTTTACTAAATATTTTCACACTCTACCTTGACTTGAATGTGGGTACATTTCTTTCCAATCCATAGCTTCCTGATTTCTACCCCATTATCTTAACTTAACGTGTATAACTTGAACCGGTAGTAATAAACGGAGGAAAAAATAAAGGAGGAAATATAAATTCCAAAGAAAAAAGTCATATTGGCGTTTTTACGCTGCGTCCTAAGGTGCAGACTCACTGCCATCACGTTACGTGAATGAATGTGACCACACATATTAAATATATGACGTGACGAGGTGTACGGATTCACACTATAACGCCGTGCATTCTCGTTTGGTTTTCAGCGATAGTTTTCTTACCTAAAGTGTTTAGTTCTTCAGTCTTGGAATAACCATGGATAGGGGAAATCAAGGAGTTAATCTGAAATTGAAGAGGAGCTGGAAAATGCTTTTTCAGTATTATTGGTTAATGCAGTGGTTCATAGGAAAAGGGTGTAAGAGCATCTAAGATATTTAAAACTAAAGGAGATGGGATACATTTAGGGAACTCTTTTAAGAACTACCAAGTTGTTATGAAATGTACTTTAGGTTGACGAAGGAAAAAATTATGTTATTAGATCATCTTATAGTCTCGTGACTTGACGTCGTTAACAAAAGCTCGTTTACGCACTTTTCAATAAGCATTCTCTCCATACTTAACGATTGTCACAACTCTGACCGCCAAGAAAACAACACCATTTGTCTAATCATGTGACATCAACGTACTCATGGCTCACGAAATATGTGCAGCCGCAGAAATTGTGAGGGCGCGTGTGGGTATGAGGAGGCATGAGCTCACGTGATGTGTGTAGTGGTCCCAGCGTGAATTTGCACCACTCCATTCAATAACAATATGGTTGCTCACATTTATTGGTTGACCACATAAGCTCATGTGCTCTCACGTGACGTGACGGCAGTGTGTCCCCACCTTTATTCGTCCAGGCAGCATGACATTTTAACTAAAAAATGAGCTTGACCTTTAATTCGCGTGTCCATCGATGCAAGTAGCATCGTTGGTCAAACGATGACTCAATATAAGTGCTCTGAGGGAATATAAAATAGGATTAGTATAAAATAAATATTTTTTTAAGATAGGATATAATGTTAAAAAAATCCCTAAGATAGTATTTATTAAAAATTTAACATTTTAGTCACAAATAAAGAAATAAGTAAATAATAATTCAAACTTCTATTTGAAAAAGGTTCAATCCTCGGTCCCGGCACAGATTTATCTGATTACCAAACTCTTCCTTCACCTCTGACAAGTCATCTTGTGAATGTGGGGAATGCCAGGCCTCCACCGTGGTTTCGGATTCCACGTTAAACTGTAGGTCCTCCATTTCATCTCACAATCACCCCACCATTACACATTAGCGTAAGTGCGTATAACCCTTACGGGTAGTAAGTCGCGGTGCTAATAATAATAATAATAATAATATTTGAAAACAAATAGAATCTTGTTTTCATTTTGCATTCTAGTTACACTCAACAATTTCTAAATGTTGGTTCGCTTGTGCCAAAAGAATTTAACATGTTACTTATAAAAGAAAGAAATATACAAGAAATGTTATTGAATGATAAATATAAACAATTTAATAAAATATACAGTTTTGACTGTGCACATTAAGTAAAATTAAAGTTTTTTTTTAGAATAAGATATTACGGATGATTAATTACTTAAAGTATGTATAAATGACATTTTATTATCCCCCTATGTGTATCGGTTTTAACATCTTCTAACCGGTTTTTAAACTTCCTATTTGCAGTGGAATTGATCAATAGTTTCTAAATGTCTTATGTCTGTTCATTTTTGAAAAATAAATATTTTAATCACACCGGCCAATGAGATAAAACGAATCAATCTTGATCTTAAATACGGAAGTAAAAGTGTGCCTAAGCTATGATTTTTTATGCGGTTTTAGAATTAGGGGTATTTAATTTGATAATAATATCGACGAGGAAGCGGCAGTGGCAGTCTGCAGGACACTAGAAGATCGACCCCTTTCTTAGACTCTCCAGACTTCACCCTTCCGATATGACCAAAACTAAAGGGTTTATATATCCACTAAATAGGCTCTTTTCTCACTCTGAGTTTGTCATAGCTATCAATAGCTGCTTTGCAAGTAGGCATAACTCCAGTTAAAAACAAGAAATACTATGTACAGCATAAAGCCATTTTAAAACAATAAATACTATCTTCGCTCGTGATTGCTGATGTTGAACAACTGACGACTGAATTTTTGTAGGAAAAAGTATGACATACCTATAAAATAACCCCTTATTTTACCCTACATGTTATCGCACTATTTTGGGGTCATCATTTTTTTAATCCATGCAAGTCACAATAACTTAATCATATTTTTATTGGCGACCCGGTCTTATAACCCTTCCTTTCGTTAGCCCTCGACACTTACCTGGGAAAACAGAGTGATTTCTACAACTGAGCGCGAAACAACCTACCCATTTTTACGGAAAAGCAACTTCCACATACTTTTTTAGGGATTATTTACATGCCACAATCGATATGGGACCTATGGCTTTACTTATACTCAAGGAAAAATACATCAACTCTGACTGGGGTTTAAACCCACAAGCATTGGGTACTGAGACGATCACTTAACCGAGGTTGACACTAAATGATACTAATACTATTGTGAAATGTCATAGTTGCTGACCTCAAACGATAATGTTTGTATTTTCTAAATGTTCTTACCACTACAGAAACCCTCTTTGTAAAAGAGAAATATATTTACACTATAAATCCTGTCTTAACCTGTCGCTCTGTTAATACAAATAAGCCCACGTACAATATATACATTTTTTATTTCGTAATTTTTCAAATCAAAAAAGTATTCACCCTTAATTTATTTCAAACTAAGGAACAATTTTATAATGTCAAACTCAATTAATCAAAATGTGCTAGAAAATTTTCTCAACAGACCTGGATGGTCATTTTACTTTATTTTGTATGTGATTGACAACGACTCTATGTCGCCCTCTTAAAATTCTCCTTTGTTCACTGATTCCCACCCCTCTTTCGAATACCATGGGAAAAACCAACCAATCTTAGAAAACTTACTCTTTCTTACACTCGCCTTTCTAAAAACTGATGTAAGCATGATGAAATCAAAAGAAAACTGGAACCTTCCAGAAGGACTGGTAAATTTTTCGGCCATGCCAGGAATCTAATCTGGTACCCTTAGCTCGCTAGATAAACATGCTATCGGCTGAGATAAGGTGTCGGACTTGGCTCAAATCACTGTATTATTATTGTTAGCACCGCGTCTTACTACCCGTTCGGGTCGTACCCACTTACACTAATATGTAATGGTAGGGTGATAGTGAGATGAAATGAAGAACCTACAGTTTAACGTGGAATCCAAACCACGGTGGAGATCTGGCACTCCACACATTCACAAGTTGTGATTAATACAAGTCTTGTCAGAGGTTAAGGAAATCTGTGCCAGGACCGAGGATTGAACCCCGGATCCCCAGCACAGAAGTCTGACACCTTACCCCTAGACCAACAGGTCACCCAAATCACTGTAATAATACACTAAGGATGTTTTTGTGAATCTGTAATTTATTTCGCTGTTTCACCAATCGTATTCGCAAACAAGTTCTGGCGCATTTATTCCCTTCTCTTCCGTTGGATCAAGCTGTTTATAAATAAGAATGCCCCTTGTATCAAACAAACGGACTAAAAAATCAACAAAGGGAACACAAACATATCTAATTTTTTGGTAGTATAGTAAATTACAGGAGCAAGTGTTAAAACCTTTCTTGACACCAACGCCTTCTGTCTGGTCTCTTCCCTCTCCCCAACCCCTCAGGCCACTCCTAGCGTCTTCAAGATGAGTTACACCGGATGTTCCCGGCTACCAGAAAAGTCTACGCACGGCGTAGCTATCTCCCTACATGGAGTAAAAAGGTCTACCTCCCTTCCGGCTTCAAGACGCTGCCAGCCCAAACGACCCATTGTTTTAACACCATCTTTCTCCCTTCCTCCCTAACACTGGCCACAAATTCCCCTCACCCCCTTCGATCTCTAAACACAGCCATAAATACAAACTAACAGCCACTTTTTTTTTACGTCACCTTCTTGCACGTCATTATGTTTATTTTGAATGGTGTTTCCTTTAGTATTTCTCTGAATGCTGTCTTAATTAACATTAAAATAGGTTACTCTGCGTTTATTTGAAGCTTGAACAAATCTAGACTTTTGTGTCCGTTTCTTTTCATTGGAACCTCATTCGTTGTACTGTAATTATATAAAAGTTAAAATTATTAGAGCTTAAAATATAGTTGTTCCTCACTGGTGATAGATTAGATTCAGAGTCCTTCACACACACGGCTAAGAGGTTAAAGTGATCCAACACAAATCTAGGGGACCTTGGTTCTATTCTAGCTGTGGCTAGCGGAGATGATACTGTTAGATAACAGGATTCTGGTAGGAAAAACTGTATTTGACAATTATAAAAGTTAATCGTAATAATAGAATTCAATGTGAATGAAAATTAATAAAAATTAATACATTTTTAAAAATAAAAATTGGAACTCATAAAAGTTAAAAAGAACAATGGGTAAGATATAAACAATGATATAATAAGTACATTTGTTCATATACGTCTTATTTAGTTTTTTGACTTTAAATCATTTGTTATCACTATATGAATTTTAATATGTTATCTATATATGTGACTTAGACTCACATTTTTAATATGCTATTTAACCTTTTTAGACTTTGTTTAGAGACATTTAGTGTAATTTTCTTAAAATTGTCTATTGATCTCTGATTTGCTACTTATTATAACATTGTTTATATCTTACTTATTGTTATTTTTGACTTTTATGAGTTACAATTTTATTTTAAAATACTTTTTATTAATTTTTATTAATTTTCATTCACTTTGAATTCTATTATTACGATTAAATATTGTTTCCTCATTAAATTTCATTATGTTTTTCAAAAATTACAAAAGTTACTAAACATACTCTGAAGATTCATAGGTCAAGTCATGTTGTCTGCAGCTGTATATAATATTAGTATATATATATATATATAATATTAGTATATATATATATATAAAATTATGCTAATAACATAGTAAAATATTAAAAATGTGGACATAAAAAACTTATTTTGTTTTTATAAATGGGTTTTTCTTAGTGGCTAATCTGGTTCTCCAACTAACAAAGATCTAGGCATTGTTTGGTATCAAACTTGCCTAAGGTATAGTTTTTTGTAAAAAAAAAGTTCTGCTAAAATCTTGGGTTTTAAAATGTGCAAGTTAATTATCTTAACTGTTTTAAAATAAGTGTATTTCTTCCTACATAGAGGATTGCCTATTGAATATATTTGCCAATGTTTGAAGTAAATAGAGGTAATGTTTAAACACACAAAAAAAATTGGAAGCAAACAATTGTAATATCTGCAACATTTTGAATTAAACCACTGTAGCGTTTGCGTATTTTTGTGACATTTTTTAGACTCTAGTGTTGTGCGTCAGCCAGCAGCTGACAGGATACAAGATAAATAATATTACTATTAATTAAATGCTTTGTAAATTTCCTTTCATAAGAGGATTGAAAAAAATCCACCACTAATATCACTGTTTGGAGAACTCCTCTTTCACACGGCCGAGATTCGAAACAAATCATGTCCTCCCGGGTCAGGGTTAAGAGCGTCTGCTGAGTTCCATGCCCATTTGGGGATGTAGGAGACGTGAGAAAAGGTTAGGATTTTTTCAGTTTTTGTATCCTAACTTTTTTTGGTCAAAATAAATAAAATACTTATTCAGTGCAACCATAGAGATTAATGTTTACCTCAACATTTCTTGAATATCTGTCAAGGATGTTCTGTAATTTAATTACTTTTCCTCTTTATTTAAAAAGTTTGTCATCTAATGCCACTAAGCTTGTGACAGATATTCAACAAATGTTGATTGTCACCACGTGAAGAAAATTAAGCTCTGCCGTTGTACTGGAGCAATATTTATTTATTTTGGTAAAAAAGTTTTGATATACAAACTGAAAAAACTATAGTTTTATTTAATGTGACATCAATAACATTCTAAGACGGTTTGTGGTCAAAGAAACGTAATATTGATACACTTGGCAGGTCTTGATCATAATTAAGACTAGTTCCTATAGTATCGTGGCTGCTATGATTTATTTTATTACTATTATTGACTTTTAAGTACATATATTAGCACATGGGAAACAAACCAAGTTAACCCAAGGCAGCACAGTTATTATTGTATAGCCCACCTAGTTCGGGCCTACAAATGTAAGCATGTGTTTTTGATAGTAATCACACATGTACATAAATACATGGTCAAATTTTTAGATATTGTCTGATAATCAACCTGAATCCCGCGATGGGCGCCAATTATGGTGATATGGAAATTTATTGAAATATTTGTGCCGCGATTGGGCATTAATTATGGTGATACGGTATTTTATTGCCACGCGATTGTGGACGATACCGGGTTCTATGATGATGATGACGCGTAGGCCTACATGTCTTACTGCACACTTATCACACGGATATGTGTTCCAATTATGTATAACTCTTATTACTACGAAATAAGTAAAACCTTAAAATTTGCTCACGTTGTATTTAGATGATTATACCTTCGGTACTGAAGATATGATATTAAATACTAGATGCTTTTTGTTAGTTTATGGATTGTTTTTCTGTGATATTATATATTCCGTATTCTGAGTACTGTGTGCTGTGTAAGTTTAATGTTACTATATGATATTATGCGCACAAGCGGCTTATATATGACCTAGCCCTTGCCTTTGGACCCCTTGTCACCAGTGTTAAAACTAACTAATGGAAAAACTCCTGGCAACCTGGCAGCCCAGCAGCCTATTAGATAGAGGGAGCCAACGTGTCACATAATCCTTTTAATACAACGGAGTTGGTCTTTTAAAGAAAGAAAATTTTAAAGCGCAAGACATTAAAATTATTTCTGAAAACGTGTGATTATCCATGAATGAAGTACTAAAAGGAAATTTTATATACAGTTATTTAAAGAAAAATATACTTAATCCATGACTTTTGAATATATGAGAGAGGTCAAAAACAGTATCATTACAGTGTACCTGATGTTTGTTTTTTTGCAGAGTTGTCAAAAACGACACTTAAATTTTATATTCATTTATAGATACGTGTCCTCTTGCTGGTTACGATGTTTTACTATAATGGTACTAAAAAAAATTAAGTCTTATGATTTATTGTTGTGTATGCTTCGGTACATACGTTCTCCATTCCTTTTCTTGAATCTTTAAGACTGTCTGAAAAGTTTAAATCAACCTTCATACACGTATTGGTGCTCATAAAATATCCCCCACCCCCTTCTTAATACATATATGTTCAGTTACATACTCTGGATAATATTTTTGATGTGTTTTAGTTTTAAACTAAAGTCCACCTTATCTAATAGTCCATCAGTAAAATATATATTTTTTAAATATCTATAAATATAATTATTTTTAGAGATTAGGGCAAAAAGTAATAACATATTAATGAATTAAAAAGATTCGGTGGTCACACGGTCTGTGGGGTTTGAGTCCCGGTTGGATGTATTGAGAGGGATTTTTCCTTTATTATTTCTCACTATACTTCCACGCAAACGTGGTTATATTTAAACCTAAATAATACTTGACTCATATTTACCTCATTAGCGTAATTAAATGTGGATTTGTAAAGCTTTAACAGGTAGGGATAGGTGAGGGTGGGTGGTGATTTTAGGGGATGGGGATGCTAGTAGTTTAGTTTAATCACCATCAACATGAAAAGATTTCCAGGTTTCTTGAAACATTAAGTCTACTGCTCTAGTGCATAATCTGCGTGGTATATTTATTTTAAATTTCTTAAATTTCATTAAGAATTACGTTTAGTACCTTCAATTAAAGTTATGAGATAAAACTTTACAAATTTAGTCTTACTAAAATAAAATTTAAATTTTCAGAAATAAATAATTATAGCTTAATATTTAAGGATTTTAAAATTGTATGATAACATTGTCGTTAGCATTAATATAGTAGGAGGATTTTCAATTATCCCTAGTTTTTTATTATGATTATTTTTACCATCTAGTAATTTAATTATATTAGTTATGATTTTGTAATTATTTTCTTTTTTAATATATATTTTTAGATTGTCAGTAATGGCTGACTTGGCATCACGTTTGGTTTAGTTGTTGTTACCCGGGGATATTAACTACAGTAGTCCCATGGCTTCTTTGGTGCTGACTAACAGCTTTGAAAAGTTACCAGACCAAATTATGTATCTTTACGCCGAACCATTGGATCTGCAAGAACTTGTGTTTAGCAGCTGTCACTTCTGACGGTCAAAATTTAGGTATATACCTAAATGTTGATTGTCAGAAGTGAGTTATATGCTTTCAGTCAGCACCAAAGAAGCCATGGGGCTACTGTATTTAAGGTGGCTCTCTGCTAACTTTCATCTTTGGAAATAACAAAAATAAATTATCTGAAATTTAATATTATACTAATCTTTGAATTATTTTATTACGTACCTTATTTTGCAGTAAGTATTATTATTATTATTATTATTATTATTAGCACCGCATCTTACTACCTGTCCGGGTTATACGCACTTACGCTAATGTGTAATGGTAGGGTGATTGTTGAGATGAAATGAAGGACCTACAGTTTAACGTGGAATCCGAACCACGGTGGAGACCTGGCATTCCTCACTTTCACAAGATGTCTTGTTAGAGTATTGCAGTAATTTTCTATCATGTTTATTTGTTGGCTTATTTTCACTTATTATGAATTACTTTTATGGGATCAATTTTGATTAGTTAAGTAGTTCAAGAACCAGCCACACGAGTGTGTTGCTAGGAGAGCATTTCTGCCGAGCGATATTAGATGGAGAAAGAAGATAGATCTTGTTTTTTATTATTGTTTTTCTTCTTTAGGTGGCTAGTTTTTGACGAGGAGGAAGTCCAGAAATGTTTTTGTAATTGTTTTAGGAATCAGAATCTTTTTGTTGTTAATCTAGAGTTTTTAACAATTTTGTATTAGTTTATAAAAAGGCAGTATTGGAAGCTAGGATATTTCTACGAGAATCTTGCCACCAATTCCGGGCAACTTTTAGTTAATGCTCATAAGATGCGTGGCAATGTGGCCCAGGTGGAAGGATTCCTACAAAGATAGCGGTATGGGGCCGAAAGTGGTGGAGGTGAGGGGAAGTTCCTTGGTGGAGCTCAGAGTGATTTTTTGGAAAGAAGAACTTTATAGTAGTGCATTTACCTATAATAAAATAAAACTAACATCGTATGCGTGGGCCTTAGCTTTACCCGAGGAGAAATTCCATCCGGCATAGTCCGGCGGGACTAGGCTCTTTGCAACGTGGGTCGCCTCAGCTACACATATTTTACGGTGAGACCCATTCCTTTATCGGGGGATAGCAAACGCACAACCTTTTACAAAAACTCAAATTCAATTCATTCAATTCCAGTCATATTTTTTGTGTAAATTTCAAGAACCCTAAATATAAAAGGACTAAACTATTTGAACTATTTACGACCCTATTAGTGTACCAATGACTCGGGACCTCTCATCTCACCATTTTCTATATCGGAACATTGTGAGGATAAATTCTTTTTTCTATCTTTAGTTTAATACTTTTTTTTGTCACTTAAATTGTACTATAACCATACCGCGAAGTCTCTTATCAATCTTCATAGGTGTGCAAAATAATGTATATTCTAATTGTGGTTCATACTGGTCGACCCGATAGGCAGGAAACTTGTTTGTTTATTTTAAAAACTACAGAAGTAAACAATAAATATTTTTTTCCTTTTTTTTATTTCAAGTACATATTCTTTTTTTGTCTGTATTTACACATTTACAAAGCACCATGTTTCGTGTCTTTTGTTTTTTTAAGAAGGACTAATATTTTTTTTTATATATAAAATTTAAAGTTATGTTAAATTTTGGGAGGGTGCTGTATGTTTTTCTTGTGCTCTACCGCTCAGCCCTAGCCAAGGTATGTATTAGGTGTGTGAACTGGAAGAGCTTTTTTTCAAAGTTAAAGGTTGTTCATTCTGTAAGTACAGGTTAACTATGGTATAGCCAAACTTTGCTCTACATTACTAGCCAGTAGGAATTTCCCCAAACTTGTGTGTGTGTATATATATATATATATATATATGCATTTATTGTTAAACCAAAGTCCTGATTTATATATAGAGAGAATGTTGTAGCTTGCGTATCACGACAGATTTGTCAAAGTATGTTGTGGAATTAGTTTTAAATGGTTTTCTAACCATAACATTAACTTCCCTACTTAACTCTCATTTTATCTTTCCTTTACTTGTATGAACATTTGAATTAAATATTTTTAGAGCCTTTACTTATATTATATACTAATTCATATTAAAAATAATCTTTAAAAGAATTAAATATTTTAATTAACTTATTAAGTATCTGATGAACTATAAAATCTACTTAATAATATAATAGACACAACATACATTCTACGTGAAATTGAGGAAAATTTTTAATCGAAAATATTTTACAAGCTGATGCAATATGCCATCCCATAGTGTGCACCTATCTTTACTCTCTGAACAAGATGAAAAAAATATTATGAGATGAATAAGGCCACTATGTCAGATTTCTTTAACAGTTTATAAGGGAGGGAATAGTCGCAAGAACTTTAGTAGGTCCCGTGGCAACTGGTTTCTTTTACAACTGGAGATGAAAACAGTTAAGTACACGATTACAATCGTTAACAATGGCGGTTATGCCGGAATACTTTTAGCTAAAAGTTTTTTTTATTAAGAGCAGACGTGAGGTCGAAACGTAGCAAATATTCAATTTGTTTTTAGTTCACCTGGGCTACTATCTGCTCAGATTAACTGCGATTATATACTATAATGGTCAAGTTGGGAGGGAGGTATAGTATTAGAAAAACGTCTCCAAATTTGCTTGGAGGGAAAAACCAAATAACTCTTGACGGTAAAACCGTCCCTAATACATTTGGCTGGATTTAAGACTCAGACTTCTCCACAGAAAGAAAACAAAAAAAGGAGGAGGCTGACGCCTTAATACACGTATCCATTGGCTTAGGTAATATAAAGTACTACCTCAGAAACAATGTGCCCTGGGTGTTAAGATGGCCCGAGTCTTACTACACTTTGAGCTATAAGTTTATGAACTAATTACACTAAGGTTTTAGAGCTGAAGAATGCTGAACTTAGAGGAAGTGTACCTACATTTGGATGGCTAGAGATTGGAAGCCCATTCGGAAATTTCCAAGCTATTTTGAAAAGCATGTTGCATCTTAACTTGACGCAACTAAACACAATCACGCTTAGATGCCAATATAAGAAATAGAGAGAGAGAGGGAAAAAAATTGGCAGCCCACCTTAAAAAGCCTCTGCTCTATCTACTGAAAGACTTCCCTTCCACGCATGATGAATTTTTTTTAACAATCACTATTCTATTTGTGCCTTGAAAATACCAACTTGCTTTTTAGAATTACCTTTTCCTTGTTTCCTACTCCACACAAACATATACTTCCAAGGACTCTTTTTAATCTACATTCTGGTAGTAAGACTCTATGTCATTTTTGGGAATAAGGCAAATAGCCTAAGTTGTAAAGGATTTATAAAAAATATGTTAATAAAAGACTACTTAAGTTTTAAAAATAGAAAATTTGTTGACACCGTAGGACTTAATAATAATAATTTTTTGTAAGGGACAAGCTTAATGAGAATATTAAAAATGAAAAAAGGTGGAACAAATGCAAATGGAAATTGAG
>CABFVX010002171.1:76328-125180 GCA_902151425.1 Timema shepardi | reverse complement strand
AGATCGGTTAGGATATGTGATAATTTAGGTTAAATTTGCCTCGAATACATTCGACTGGGCTCGAACCACAAACGCTACATCAACAGCATCAGAGTGAAATGTTAGTATAACATTTACAACCCTCGATCTCTGCTGTGGAGGATAGTTGTTGTTTTTTTAAGTCCCAAACAAAACTTTTTCACAAATATAAAACCTCATATTTAAAAATAACATATATTTTTAATTGTAGGTGTGTGAGCTTCACTTTCAAAATAATGACATCCAGAGGGAAACGGAATGCTATGAAGAGAAGACGAGGAAGAAAATAGCAGTTTCATTAAAACGTCCGAGGTCACAGGTTGGTGCTGTTCCATCTCAACTACCGAACTGTCCAAAATATTTATCCTCATCTCGGTCCACAAGGGAACGTGTTGATCAGCGCCGAGAAGAGGATTGATAATGATAATTTAAGACGTGCTATAGCTCAAAGTGTTATAGCCAAAGAAACGTGTGATGGTAAAACACGGTTTTCTTCATTTTCTGAATTTTTAAATTGCTTGGAAAAGGAAAGGTTTTCTGACGTTAAACATAAAAATGATCAAGCTATATTTGTGGTTATTGATATGACACCTACACCTGTGATTCATGTATCAGCTGTTATTAATGGAAAATTGGAAATGTCTATATTTATTTGGTAAAGTTGAATTTAAAAAACTAGGTAAGCACATATTTCCTAAACTGGTCAATAATATTAACGATCTAGTTAACATTCTAGAGATTTTATTACTGCACATTAGGCCCGTTACTGCAGCATCTGTATCTGATATTGTTGAATCTGCCAATTGGCTTGTTATTAAATTTAAATAAGTATCTTGATGACGATGAAAAAAAGAGGGTAAATTTTTTGTCTGAACAGCTATTATTAATTAATTTCAAAAAAGAATGCATTAGATATTCACCCCATGCTTACAAGTTTTTGAGAAGTTCAGGTAATATTTATCGCTCCTCATCCTAGGACAATACAGAATATGTGTGCATCCTTTAACACTAATCCACAAAGTGAACAGTCAGATAAAAACTTTCTTAAGTTTATTATTCAATGTGTTAAAACCTGTAGACCTAACTGTCGTAATGATGATAGACGAAATTCACATCAAACCATACCTAGACTATAAAGGTGGTAATATTCTAGGGATGGCCTATAATAGTGAACACACTGCGTCTACCGCTTACGTTCTAATCATACAAAGTCTACTTTCTGCTTACAAGGAAGTTATTCATATAATCCCTGTTAAAACAATGGCAGCGGAACAATTACATTCAATAATAAAGAAAGCAGTCATCGGCCTCCAGCATATTGTATTTAATATTATATGTGTTGTTAGTGATAACAATTCTATTAATAGAAAAGCAATGTCCTCTTTTGCTTCACCGCCTCAATTGAGTATTGTGTATCCACATCCATCTGACCCCAAAAAAACCTTTGTTTTTTTTATTTTGGACTCAGTACATATATTAAAGTGTTTACGTAACAACTTGATTAACCAAAAAATGCCCATCAATGAATAGTCGCTTATTATACCACCGGCTGAGCTTGGTGAGGACGGCGACTAGGGGCCGTGATTTATTTAATATTCAAAATTGTGATCACTATATATACATTATTGTATCCACAGAGAGACGGGGCAAGGGAAGGAGGGGGTAAGACGATAGAACAAACATAACAGCAAAGAATGTGTCTGGCAGCCGCTAGAATATTCCAGATTGTCCTAGCGGCGGAAGTGATAACTTCTTCTGGCTGTGTGGAACCTCAATTGTTTCCGGCGGGCCGTGGGTCGAGTCCCGAGCAGACAGTCGGTTGAAGGCTCCGCTCAGTCAGTTGTGCCAATTGGAGAGTGGAGGTCAGAGCTCGTGCTTTGGTGTTGGAGATTGTGTTGTAGCTCATCGCGTGCGGCGGTGAGTGTTGACCCGTTTGATATAACGTCAACTTGTAACTCGTTACACTTGTATTACCCAAACTTTGAAAATATTTACAGTACATCCCTGTCATCAGCATCCTTCACTACACTCAAACGTCTGCATGAAGTTGAAAAGGGAAACTACGTCAAGTACGCATATGGGTTGACTTTGAAAGCACTATGCCCATATAATTTGGAAAAACAAAATGTAAAGCTTGTAATGAGCATTTTTAATAGGTTTGTGATTGAGGGCCTATTAAATGTCGGTGAGAAGCATACTCTTTTGAATTACAAAACAACGGCAGAATTTATTGGTTTGATTTGCAATTGGTGGAGTATTGTGAATGTGAAAACACTTCGAAAGGAGGAACGATTCAATGATCCATTTCAACAACCTCTATTTATGTCTGGAATTGATCAAAATGTAGCATAATTGTACAAATTGAAATGGCTAAATATTGTATTGAAGAACTAAATTTTAGGTACTTTCTTCCAAGAAAAATCCAAACAGACACCTTGGAAGATCGCTTTGGAAAGTATAGGACATCAGCAGGTTCACAGTACTTGATATCAATCTGTCAAATTTTTGAATCTGAGTCTAAATTAAGGATGCAAAACTTTCTTCCTTTAACATTGTCTTCAAGTACTTATGGACACCTAGAAGTTGAAAATATTGATTGTGATTCTAATGACGATAAAGTGGAAGACTATGAAGTTAAATCTGGTTTCGATATTACTATTTCAGAAAAAGATTTTGAAAATATTGAACCACTGATTCCTGTGTTAACTTATTTATCAGGTTATTGTGCTTGGGCAGCTCTAAAAAACCTTAAATGTGACTCATGTTCAAAATCTATCGTTTTAGATAAAACCTGGAATCTTGATTCAAGCTATAAACTAATTTGCAACATGGACAGAGGTGGTTTATTGTGCCCGAACTCTCATATTAATAATTCGGTTGTGTATAGTTATATTACTGTCCAAAAGCTACTCTCCGAGAAATACGAAAACTTGTTTTTGAGGAGTAATAACAAACGTAAGCTTGTCTTAAATCTAACCATCAACCTAATTAATAACCATGAATTCTTTCCAACCGATGGATATTGTGATCAAGGACATTCACCGGATGATGTACTACAACACCTTATAAGGGCATCAACTAATGCCCTCTTAAACAATTACTGCAATCAAAAGAATGATTGTGTACGACATGTACCCAAAAAAAAAGGAAATTACAAACTGGTTAAAAAGATATTTTAAATAGTTCCTGTATGTCGAGTGCTTCATAGATATTAAAGTGAGGCTATACGAGTCAAACCTATATGTATTTAATAGTGCTTGACTGACATGTTATTTTAATTACCTTTTATTTAATCTTATGATATGTGTTAATGAAAATTGTTAAGTTATGAAGACATATAAACAACTAACTATTGCAGTATGTAAATATTTTAAGTGGTTAAATTTCTCAGAATTTTTTTTAAAAAAATGTTGCACTTTTATCTCTAAACTTTTTTTAATTGGAATGAAATTAAATTGCATGGATATATTATTCATATTGAGATTTTCACCCATGTTCCCTTTAACATGTTAGAGGGTTTCGAATTAGTATGTAATTTTTCTTTTGCCTCGTGGTAGTAATAATTGTTCTAAACGCACATGTCTGATAATTTGTAATAACCTGACCCAACCTAATGTAGCACCACTAAAATATTATTTTTGTTATTGTTGACATTATTGACATCTACATTGAGGAAACATTAAAATGTGTTTGAATTTGATAGGTATTTTGGCTCCAATTAAAAATGTTTTACTTTTAGTAATAGTAGTACTGAAGTATTATTACCGTATTTGCTGTGTTCCCTGTTAGCGCGGTATTTTAAATTTAAAAAAAGACATAAATGTGAGTTTAAAACGCCCTTTATAGCACATGAAAGGTTTTAAGAAAATTTAAACTGTGTTAATTTGATGTGTTTAGAATTAAATTGTGGAAGATGATTATAGATACAGTTTTTACTCTAGATTGATAATCATTCAAATATATTTCTAGTTTAACTACATATTTAATTTATAAAGTGCACAGAAAAAATGTAATGTTTATATGTAAATTGTGTAATATAACCTAGTTCCATATAAATATATAGGTGATGAAATAAATATTAAAATGATTGAAATTATTATTATTACTACTTGATGAAAATGAAAATACCTAATGCTGTCCTATAAATATGCTCCAAGCTCCCCCTACTAGCGTGTAGGGCGTACTGATGTCTGCTCAACTATCTTGCCATCTTGGAGTGACGTCACAACTCAGCGCCGAGGCCTTGTGTAGTCTAGGTGGTGTCTTAGCCCTCTCTCAATGGATACACTACTGCTAGTGTTTTCGCAGTCCAACCATAGTCCAGAGCAGCGGTTCCCAAAGTGTGCTTCGTGAAGAAAACGGAGAAAAAAGTAAATGTGGCAAGATCTCAAAACTGTGTGTTTTTGTGGCCATGAACTGTGTTTAGGTACCGTAAGTATTGGATATAAATTATTCAGCTCTAGCAGCGTGCTGTGAATTAGTGTAGATAGCAAGTATTATAAAACCGAATTGCATATTGCCATGCGTCACCTCAGTCAGCTTTGGTCAGCCGCACCTTCTTGGAACTGTGCAAAACATCTAAAACGTCGACTAAGCACACAGACTGCACATTGCAAAACCAGACGGATACCCAATGGTGCCAGCTAGCCCTGTCTCTGTGAGAATTTTGACGCCACGCTTTTAGATATGATGGTTAGCTTCGAAACCTTTCCAGAATGTTTTGGGAATACTGTTGTAATTCGGTTTAGCACCTCTGTAGGTACCAGGTGGAAATATTGTTGCCCTTATGCCAAAGACACGTATGTGCAAAATTGAAGTTTTGATTAAATTATATTTAAAGCTCCAATTTTCAATGACTTTCAAAAGAAAAATTTAAGTTATTTAAGACTCGAAAAAATAATGTCAGCCTTTGCTATACAATAATGTATCGACTAACATGCAGTCAACAAAAATGCAGTCAGATAAAAACAGTAAAGAACGCACTTAAATACCTTTGGCATCAGGGCAACAATATTGCTCCATGATGACTTTATCTACTTTAAAAATGCTCCGTGATTCAAAAAGTTTGGGAACCACTGGTCCAGAGAGTCAAGGGTGATGTTAGTGGGGGGGAGGGTCATGTCCCCCTCAATAATCTGCTCATATAGGAAACTTTTAATAAAGTGCTGAATTTGGGAAAAACTGTTTCTCACAGTGAAGATGTATATAAGTCCATTTCAATATTAAAACTGCTGGTACAACATATTTTTGTTAATAATATACTATATGTTTTGTAGCTTGACTTCTTGGTTAACTTTCTAAGTTTCGAGAATCATTAGCCAACACTACCTGGAATTGATATTTGTCTTGAAAATAATTAATTTCTCTTCCAAACCCCTACGTTTTCCTTGAAGGAAATGTAAATGTTTCCTCGATATTTTCAGCGATTAGTTCCAGCCTGTATTGCTAAGTCAAAGGGTTTTTTCTTAAATCTTTTGATTTTCAGAACTGTTAAAAAAAAATCTCATCTTTCAAAACATCAAACCCGCTGTTTTCAACTAACAACTGGGAGTGCTACTATACACACCTTAGTAAACAAAATTTATTTTCAAATGTCAAAACGTTAATTCTTCTACTAAGTTATTTATGTTGCCAAGTTTATCTTGTGAGGCTTGATAAACTTAACTTCGTGGCTATTAGCAAGGAGGTATAGGCCATATAATTAATCAACATATTTTATATCTGAATATTTCTCGTGTTTTTTTTTTATAAAATTGGGCCTCTTTTAAACCATAGTTTAATTTGGTCAACTTGTAAATTAAAATGACTGGGAATGCATTTTATAGTAATTTTTGTATACTTGGGTCTAAGGGTCATTATCGTGTTATACTAGACTGCTGATGACAGAGTGACCGACGTTTGATTCCCGTTCTGGCGTACTGAGATTGATTTTCTCACTCCAAGCAAATGCGGGTACACATTCTACCTGGTTTAATTATTTCAAACAGAAAATTTAGTTGACCACCTCTAACCGAAAAAATCCTTTTTGATTTTGCCTTATTTTTTTCACTCTCGTAAATGTGGGGTGCACTCGGAAGGAAGCATCTGGTTGGACGATCGTTCTAACAGACATTAGTGGTGCTAGCCCCACGAAAGACATTGAGGTTCGAATCCCGGTGGGCACGCCGTCTAAATGTCAGGGTCATCTAATTCTGGCGGGGAGGGGGGTTGTTGGAATCGAATCCTTACCGGGTAAACTGTTGGTAGCTCTCCCTCCAGGTAAAAAATGCTGGAACATTTTCCTAACTATCGTAACCACACTATCATAATTAATAGATATAGACGTTTAGCGAGAAAGGGTGCGTGTAGCTCATCTAATTATGGCGGTGGAGGTCAGGGGGTTCTAATCTCCGCTGAGGTGTACTGTCACTAGTTCTCACTAAATGGTATCCTTTTCCCTCACTCCACATAAACACTGAAACATTTCTACCTTACTCCTCCGCCAACAGTGGTCCATGTTGGTATGGTGGATACCTACATCTGCGCATGTCGACGGATGATACCAAACAAACAATTTTAGTAGACTTGTGGAGCTTAGTGGCCCCTAACTGAGGATTATAATTCACCGTGAGGCTTCCAAGGCCCCTGATTGTGCATAATCAGAGGTGTGTCAATGCTCTATAGTTACGACATCACCGGGAAAAACCCATTACCACATAGATGGGGAAGAGGGTGGGGGTTGCGATATAATTCAAGATCATGATATATTCTTGTCTTGACTTGTCTTGTCGAGCCGTCAAACTGGCGCTAGGGTTGCGATGACGTCACCGGGAAAAACTACCACATAGATGGAAGGGGGAGGGTTGCGACACCAAAATAGATTCAGAGTCTTGCAGTAAGGAACCATTGTTCACAATCCACGCTAAACGGCCGGCCAGAGAGGATGCTCCTGCAAGATCCCGCGCTCACTAGCGATGCCAACACTTTATGGGACATTGCGGGAGGAGTTCCCAACACCATGGACTGAACATTATTTGCTAGTGTATTTTCTCTTAGCTTCCCTCCTCACCTGTCCTTGGTACTAATCCTCACTATTTCCTACGCTTAACTCAATATTGGACAAATTATATAGAATAAATATCTTTAATATGCGAGTGAAATAGTTTTAATGATTCTTTACTTAGGGTCCATCATTTTGCGTTTAAGTAGTTTTGCTTTTGTAATAATATGATTTCCAAACATTTTTCACAATTTATGGTAACTATAAAACATTGCATGTTTAACCCACCTCGGTGGCGTAGTTGGCTAACGCGCTTGTCGTGTTGAGCTCGACTGCTGAGGACGGGGAGATCGAGGTTCGAATCNATCATTTTGCGTTTAAGTAGTTTTGCTTTTGTAATAATATGATTTCCAAACATTTTTCACAATTTATGGTAACTATAAAACATTGCATGTTTAACCCACCTCGGTGGCGTAGTTGGCTAACGCGCTTGTCGTGTTGAGCTCGACTGCTGAGGACGGGGAGATCGAGGTTCGAATCTCGGTTGGGTGAACTGTGGGTTGTTTTTCCTAAATGGTTTTCCACTCTCCCTCCACGCAAATACGGGTTCACTTCCTCTAATTCAACCTTCCCAATTCCTAATCCATTAGAGTAATTAGTACTTAAAAGCGTATAACCCGAATGGGTAGTAAGGTGCGGTGCTAAATATTATTATATTAATCATTGCATGTTTAAAAACTCTTCGTATTTAAATCGACTCCCATTTAAATGTCATTAATGTTTTATTAAAAATATAAACAATGTAATAGCTTAATATAAAAATGCAATTTACAAAGGTTATCTTAATCACAAACAGTTTTCATTATCAACATTAACATGATTTTGTTGTTCTCCACCCCCTTTCTCTTCACATCTTACTGTCCTTTCGGGTTTACCTGCATATTTACTCTGATTGAACAGGGGTAAGGAAGGTAAATATTGTAGGAAAATTACCCACATTTGTATGAAAGGAGAATGGAAATAATTTAGGGAAAACCCGCTAAGTAAATCCGTCAGGGAATCAAACCAAGCTTTTCCATTACCAGTACACCAGTTAGATTGATGTTTCTGGGCAGTTTAACTTAGGAAATCCATACCATTGTGCGTTAAACTATGGAACTAACGAAATAAATCAGTAGTATGGCTTGTAAATGAGGAATAAAGCATTGATAATAAAACATACCACGTCAGACAGTGAACTAAAGTTGGACCGATAAGACCGATCAGCCACCACTGATATTAACGGAACACCATCCCCGTCTTGTACAGCAAGTCTCGATTCTTCCTGAGCAGCCATCATCTCTTCCATGGATGTCGCAAATAAACCATCACAAATAATGTCGTGATACTTACTGTAGGTTCGACTGCTAATACGTGGCATGTTCATGGCTGCAGTGATCTCTTCTAGACGAGCAGGACCACCTCCAACACTTGGCACGCCTGACACAGCTGACTCTCCTAGACGAGCAGGACCACCTCCAACACTTGGCACGTCTGACACAGCTGAGGAATTGATTTACATTCTTGATTTATCACATGGATCCTCTGTAAATATGTTTTGTTCTACTTAACAAATGTTTCACTTAAAATTAAGACAGCATCGCAGTCCACACCTTGATTATTTTGGTCAGTTCCATATTTTCTAATTTGCATCTCAGTGGTCCATGTTCTGTCATTTTATTGAGAGCTTTTAAAAAGTATAAGAAAGTTCTGCAATTCTTCTGCCAGCTATTCCAAATTTTATCTTCGTGTTATGTTAATGTTCTGTGGTAAGGTTTTCTAGTGTTAATTCGTATTAATTAAGATTACGTTGATTGTCGTCACTAGTTTCTTGCTGTGCACAAACTGTTCACTCCACTTCTACGAATATTATCTTTTGAGCTTCTCGATACTTTTTAAAATTCAAACCTCAGTTCTTTTTTTATTTTTTTTCACCATTTTGAAGAAAAAAAAATCGCAAAAAATTATAGTACTACTGTAAAACACCCATTACAACCAATACAGCCCTAGCACCTGACAGTATCCAACCAAGTGTACTTAATGGGGTTTCGGCAAGAATAGAATGGAGGTAAAGTGACCTATTTCCAATGTAATATTAAATCGAAAAGGCATGAAAATTATAATTTTTTGAGGTACCTGGTGGTCTAGGGGTAAGGTGTCAGACTTCTGTTCTGGCGGCCGGGGTTCAATCCCCGGTCCCGGCATAGATTTATCTGATTACCAAACCNGGGTTCAATCCTCGGTCCCGGCACAGATTTATCTGATTACCAAACCCTTCCTTCACCTCTGACAAGACATCTTGTGAATGTGGGGAATGCCAGGCCTCCACCGTGGTTCGGATTCCACGTTAAACTGTAGGTCCTCCATTTCATCTCACAATCCCCTACCATTACACGTTAGTGTAAGTGTGTACAACCTGAATGAGTTGTAAGACGCGGTGCTAATAATAATAATATAATTTTTTGAGTGTATTCAGTTTTTTCATATATAAACACCCAATTATAATCATACTGTTGCAAGCGTAAATTAGTTGTGATTATTAATGCCTAGTTAAAAATTAAATTTCCTTCACAATTAATAGTTTGAAGTTCAAACACATTTATTAATTTATATCTAATTATTCCATGATTTTATTGAAATTTTGGGCCTGGCATATTGATACCCTAAATTTGTTACAATAAATATTTTACTATCATTCATGATAGTTGAGATATTATCAGAATAAGAATAACCTTTGGGTGAAATGCGGGTTGCGGGCTGCCCCTTCAACTGTAAAGTTCCTTCTCAAGATTAAGTACGACACAAAATCGACTAAATCACTTTGCGGTTTGTTATATGCACAAAGATGTATTGGTTGGTATCAATATAAAAGAAATTGTGAGGTATTTTATTAATGAAAAAAGAATATCTACATTAGCCCCACAGCTTCTTTGGTGCAGACTGACAGCTCACAGCTGACTTCTGACAGTCAACATTTAGGTATATACCTACATTTTGACCGTCAGAAGTGACAGCTGTTAAACACATGTTTTTGCAGATCATATGGTTCGGCGTAGGGATACATAATTTGGTCTGGTAACGTTTCAAAGCTGTCAGTCAGCACCAAAGAAGCCATGGGGCTACTGTACCACCCCTTTCTGCTTCTTCATGAACCTCTAGTCTTACTCTGTGTCAAGTGCTTCAAAAAGTATAACTACATTATTTCTTTGATTCTAAGATGCCATCAATTGTAAGACACCTTAATTTTTCAGTACCACCAACAACAACCAAAAAGTTTTATGTTACCCTAACTCAACTGATGATCAATATTTTATTAAAATTTTTTCATGTCACTGCATATTAACTAATTACGCAGATATGTTAGGGATGAGGTAGGAATAAGTGTACCTCCATTTGCATAGAAGATTGGAAAACAATTGAGGGAAAACCAGCCTCAATATAACCGACCAAGATTCAAACCCCAATCTCCCTCTCATCAGCAGTGCAGTCTCTAGCTAGAGTGATGCCTTAGACTGTTCAACCATTGAAGCAGGTTTAAATTTAGTTAAAAATCTTTATTTGTATGATTATAACTGTTATCATTAAAAATAATCATGCTTTAAAATGTGTGTTTGAGTTTATGGTTTATGCATGGTTCTATTATAGAAATTAAACTTGAAATACTTTTAGTAGGTATTATTGTTTTATATTACTGTAGCTCTACTGAAACTAGATACTTTTAATGAAACTCAATTCAAACTTGAATAGAAAGGAAACCTGTCTATTCATACGCCACTACAGGTATGTATAATTATGTACACCTGTAAGGTATAAGTCATTCACGAGCTAAGTTTACCTAAATGACAGATCGAAATGTTACTAGAAGTAGTCCCTAATATATCACTACGCCAACAGCTGACATCTATCACTTTGGATGACTAATGAAAACATGGTAATATATTAATGTGATAGTTAACCACAGTAATTTAGGCCAATATTATTTATATATTTATTTTAGGTCGGACACAAAGTTTATTTATAGTTTTATTCCCCTTAAAAAAATATTAACACCACTTTCACAAAAACTTCTAACGAACAAAGCCTAAAAATGGCGACAGACGAATATAAACCATATGGTTGAACATAACGGTAAACAAGTTTTTTACAATGATGTGGACACGCAGTTGATGAAAATACTTTATTCAGTTAAATATTTCAAAATACAATAAAATAATCATAAAATCATGCATTGTAAGTAAAAAAAATGACAACAATTTTCTCTTTTCCAAGTAAATACGATGCCTGTATTAAAAGGTATTGATGTATGTACTGTATTACACAAAATCAGTAACGTTCCAAAACGAAAAATAAGTACTTTTAATTATGTTTAAAATATTGTTTCGAGTTGGACAAAAAGAAATTATTTAAAAAAATGAAATAGTGTGAGAAAACTTAAGCTTACGTTATTTTAAATGTAATATATAACAGGTAATTAAAGATCTTTACATTTATAACAAAACTGTGATCTTTTACAAGTGTTGGCAACCCCAAAACCTAAACATATGATTTTCAAACTGTCATCCAGGTAAAAACCTATCGTGAGCGGAATATAGCAAGCGTATCTTGAATGGTTCCACTATGCTGTACCTTTTTTTTTTGCTAGGGCTATTATTCCATCAAGTTTCAGGGTAAACCGTGTGTATTTGTGTCCTGTCTGCAGGGTTCCGGGTAACTGTCAAGTCTGTGGACCTGGTGGGAGGAATGCTGTCCGCTCTTCTCGTCATTGTCGCCGATGTAAAGGTACTCTGATAGGCTAACTAAATGTCTGAAAAAACTTGCTAACATTCCAAGGGAGCCTAAGATAATTCGATATTTGTGTAAAAGTTAATCTTGTACAAGAGTTTGATATTTATTTATTGGTATGCTAAAAAAAATGGCTACTTATTACTTTATAATATAATATAAAGGGACTATAGAGGCTGGCTTCGGAGGACATACAGCTGAATTGTATTTTTAAATGGAGAACAGCTTTAACCGCCCTGCTATCAGTGTGAGTGTTATGTGCTGATAACATTATGTTAATAATAATATTTAGCACCGCGTCTTACTACCCATTCGGGTTATACGCTTTAAGTACTAATTAGAGGAGGTGAACCCGCATTTGCGTGGAGGGAGAGTGGAAAACCATTTAGGAAAAACCAGCCCCAGTTCACCTGACCGAGATTCGAACCTCGATCTCCCCGTCCTCAGCAGTCGAGCTTCAACACGACTAGCGCGTTAGCCAACTACGCCACCGAGGCGGGTAAAGTGAATGTTAACTATTAAAAATAAGACATATTCTTGTTGAATAAGTCTTATGTTTAGAAATTTAATTTTAAAATGATGATTTAGTACCTGAATTATGCTACTGGAAAAGGGTTGAGGAACGAAGGTTAGAGGAAACACACCCATGTTTGGGTGAAGGGAGAGTGGAAAACCACCCTTAGTATACCCGCTGGGACTCAAACCTCGATATCCTCATCACCGGAAATTCCCTCTAGCACAATAGTGATGTATCAGACCATGCAATCACCAATGCGAGTAAATTAAACTTATAAGTTAGAGATGGGCCGAATCGTATATTTCTAAAATCTGTATCTCAAATTTGAATTTTTATAAATGTACAATTTTAGTTAGGTGTGAAAATAATTAAAATTTAGTTATAATAAAATTGTGTAATACTTGGTGCCACTGACAGATTTTATTTTGTTTGTCATATCTACTACATCATAAACAAAAAAAGATAATTATTTTTAGTAAATGAATTTTATTGATACAATTTTATTGTCCTTTTTTTTTGTGATTTGGTTACCCTCACAATTTCACGAGTTTATATAATTCCTTTTACCAATTATCCTACATAATACTGTTATTTAAAGACAAGGTAATCATAATTGTATTAGAAATGCTATATTGAAATTTTTATGAATCTAGATCTTTCAACCCACCACGGTGGTGTAGTTGGTTAACGCGCTAGTCGTGTTGAGCTCGACTGCTGAGGACGGGGAGATCGAGGTTCGAATCTCGGTCGGGTGAACTGGGGGTGGTTTTTCCTAAATGGTTTTCCACTCTCCCTCCACGCAAATGCGGGTTCACGTCCTCTAATTCAACCTTCCCAATTCCTAATCCATTAGAGTAATTAGTACTTAAAGCGTATAACCCCAACGGTTAGTAAGACGCGGTGCTAAATATTATTATTATTAGATCTTTCAAATAATATTGCACTTGAGGGATTTGAGGAATCAAGGATTTGGGCATCACATCTTTATAATAAATAAGCATTAAGGGTAGGCCTATACATTTTGATATTGCTGTTTGTGGATTAATGATATCTTAACAGTATTAATTTTTATCGTTACTATCATTATTATTGGTATTGGGGTGTTTGGTGTATCGACATATGTCATCACAGTTAATTTCCTTGTCTCTCCTAGAGTATCCCGTACTTGTTCCTGCCGTGGTTACTGCTCACTGTCAAGGGGATGTTACTGAACCAAGGACCCTCTGTGCTGGGACTGGGGTACATGCTGCTGCCCAGGGAGGGCTTCCCGGTGGTGCTGCTCTTTGTACTGTGGGTCTTCCTGCTAGGTGAGTCATGCCAATCTTCTCGCCCTCTTTATCGCGGGTTTTCCTCACCGATGAATTATCACCAACAAGACAACAAAGGAGCGAAACATAAATACTATTATTTGTCAGTACTGCCAACTCTAATTTTAGTGAATTTACAGTCATTTAAATAGAACTAAGGACAGACGAATTTGTAAAAACTGGCTGCTGCAGAGCAGTAAAAGTTGGAAATGAATATTCATTGTTGTTGTTGTTATTATTATTATTATTATTAGCACCGCGTCTTACTACCCATTCGGGTTGTACGCACTTACGCTAATGTGTAATGGTAGGGTGATTGTGAGATGAAATGGAGGACCTACAGTTTAACGTGGAATCCGAACCACGGTGGAGGCC
Organism: Timema shepardi; assembly: GCA_902151425.1. NCBI lineage: Eukaryota > Metazoa > Arthropoda > Insecta > Phasmatodea > Timematidae > Timema > Timema shepardi. Next base: position 111,163 of record CABFVX010002171.1, on the reverse strand, counting down.
TGGCATTCCTCACATTCACAAGATGTCTTGTCAGAGGTGAAGGAAGGGTTTGGTAATCAGATAAATCTGTGCCGGGACCTAGGATTGAACCCCGGCCCCCAGCACAGAAGTCTGACACCTTACCCCTAGACCGCCAGGTCGCCAAGGCAATAAAAATAAAAATAGCTAAATAGATCACTAAATACCTAGATAATCATTATTTATACTATTCAGCATCCGATGTTTGTGGGTTCAAACCCTGCCAAGATTTCTGAGCAATAAAAATCTGTCGCAAAACTTCCTTTGAAGAGAAAGTAAAGCCGTTGATCCCTTGTTGATTGTAGCATGTAAAATAGCCCTGGGAGATACCTTTCCTAAAAAAACTTCTATTCCTTTTCACTCTTACCAATAGAAATTCTAGTGTGCTAATAACCATTTGGTTCAGAAGGTTCGCGTTAAACACCACAAATAAATAAAAACTAAATAAAATACAGCATCTTTTTCTAAAATTATAGTTTCAATAAAAATTACTTCAACATTGAGAAAACTTAATGATTGTTTTATAATTTAAGTTAGGTATTTAAAACTGGTTCATCTACAAAACTAGCATTAGTAACTTTTTAGAGAATTATTTTGGTAAACCTGTCTAAAAATCAGCATCGATCAAGATTGCAATAAATATTTTACCAAACTTATCCCATTTAAATTTAAAAAACGTATTTAGTATTTAATATTGTCTACTAAATATATAATTTTAACCATGTTATTTTTCATTTTAAACCATCTTTGAATCCTCGAATCCACCAAATCCTGAAAAGTATTCGAGATTCAAGGATTCAGTGTTTTATTGGATTCGATGGTCAAATCTTTGACCTCATAAACAAAGCATAATATTTTGATTTTTGAATTCAGAAATTACTAAGTTAGGCCTACTGGAAAAGCTCAACTTAATCCGTAATCATTATTTTGTCAGACAAAAGAGATAAACATGAATACAATCTTCTTTTTTCTAAAAAATTATAATTGTTAGCTGTAGAAAATCTAACTTGCCTAGTACCCCACCCTCCCACCTGTATAGGAGACTTGGACTCGACCGTTTCGGCACATGCTCACTTCTAAAACTATCACCTCATGAACAATCTTGTAAATATTTTAATGAACACATTAAAACTCTTCAAAAACTGAAAATCAAAACTAGAATTACAAATAAACTCAAAATAAATAAAACAAATTACGTTTTTTTATTATAAAAAGAGAAATATCACATTACACACGATATAAAGTCAGCCGCCATGATGTATATGTTTACTCGCCTGAGTGATGATTAAATAAACATGACTGTTCATTCTTACTACCCAACTGGTTTTAATTATCTACAACTATGCAAAGAACCCCAATTTATTGCATACGATCCTTAAGTTAGATATTTTGTTTGGTTTTATGAAAAATAAATACTGTAAACACTCAGACAGCGATAAAACTGTTTATTTATCCCTACCGGCTTACATATCATGTATCAATTGTTTAGAATCGATTCAGGTAATCTGATCACTTAGTAAGGGCTATCGAGTTTTAAGAATCAAATAACAACTTGCTAATCCATTATTTGTTTTTTAATTGATTTTAACTTAGAGTTTATAATTTTTTTGCAAATATGTTATTGAAGTAAATGTAAAAATATTCAAATGCGTCTTGCCTAATAAAATAGGAATGAACATATTGCAAGAGTCGAATATATTTCTTGTTTTCTATGCAATAATAGATAAAAAATAAAATAATAATAAAACATACTTAGACATTATTGAGTTCACTATTTCCAATGTATGTTTAGTTGTTAAGCATGTCGTTTTATTTTTATTTTTAAAAATGTGTTTGTATTTATATTCTAGCTTTCTTATCAAAATAAATTATAATACCTCGAGATGATTAAAGTTGATCAAACGGTAACTAGGCCTAATCTGTTCATTTAACTTTTTAACTCCTTCTATAAACATTTTTAAAAATGACTTAAATATACTCAAATTTTGTTTGATTTGATTTTTAAACAATAATATGAGTCTAGATTGTTTGATTTGATTTTAACCTGTATTTTGCGAGGGGTGATTGGTGTTGATTAAAATTGATAGCACGATTGAAATAAATCTTAATTCACAGTTTAGTCCTATATTGTGTAATGTAAGTCTATTTGTAAAACATTAAAACTTCTAACAATTTGCTAGGATTCGACCCATCTCTATGGACATAAACTTTTACAAGCATTAAAAATTGAATTGAAATAAATCTCGTAGTAAGATACATTTCCAGTGAGAGCACATAAAAGGTGCATGCATAACTGTACATATTCACCTTCAACCGTGCATAGAGGTGACCTGGCGGTCTAGGGGTAAGGTATCAGACTTCTATGCTGGCGGCCCGGGTTCAAACCTCGGTCCCGGCACAGTTTTATCTGATTACCAAACCCTTCCTTCACCTCTGACAAGACAACTTGTGAATGTGGGGAATTCCAGGCCTCCACCGTGGTTCGGATTCCACGTTAAACTGTAGGTCCTCCATTTCATCTCACAATCAACCTACCATTACACATTAGCGTAAGTGTGTATAACCCGAACGGGTAGTAAGACGCGGTGCTAATAATAATAATAATAATAATAATAATAATAATAATAATAATAATAACTGTGCATAAAGGAACAAAATTGGAACAGAATGATCATGTGTGCTATTATTAAATTAAGGAATAAATTCAATATTTCAGATTTCTAAATGGTTGTGATTCTTATGTTTTCTTATAGGGTAACTAAAAATTTCAAAGGCTTATTTTGGGGAAATTTTAGCTCATTTAAAGTCACTTTTATTAACTTTTTTTTGTGTCAATGTGATTTTAATGTTTTAGAGACATTAGTGTTGAAACCATTTTAATCATTTTTTCCATTACATTTTTATCTGAGTGTTCTTATTTTTATATCATGTTTGGTTATTTCTAATACAAACCAATATTTCCATTTTTTTAATTTTATTTTCAAAAGAATTTACTATTTATAAAAATGAGTACCATTCTTATTTAAAGACCATGTTTTGTTTTCATATATTTTTAATATAGGTATCTGATGAAATTATTTTTTTATGTGCATTTTCAATTGAAAAAACCGCAGCTATACTACATTATATAGTGCTAGTTTGATACGGGCAAACCACCCAATTAATATGACAGAAGTATAAAGAAAGAGACCCGCCTCGGTGGCGTAGTTGGCTAACGCGCTTGTCGTGTTGAGCTCGACTGCTGAGGACGGGGAGATCGAGGTTCAAATCTGGGTCGGGTGAACTGGGGGTGGTTTTTCCTAAATGGTTTTCCACTCTCCCTCCACGCAAATGTGTGGTTCACTTCCTCTAATTCAACCTTCCCAATTCCTAATCCATTAGAGTAATTAGTACTTAAAGCGTATAACCCGAATGGGTAGTAAAATGCGGTGCTAAATATTATTATTATTATTATAAAGAAATAGTAAAAATATAATAGAGTTGATTTGCCTAAAAAATTGAAATAAACTATATACTTTGTCTGCCACCCTGCCAAATATATGAATAAGTCCATAGAGGCTATTTTAGGCTTCACTAATATTGTATTAAAATAATGTTATGGCAATATTCTCCTTTTCAATTCAAATAGTTTTAATTTGAAATATTAATAATTTATTAGCCTATTGAGTACACAACTATACAACATGAACAGTAATAATAAGAATTATTATTATTTTTAGCACCGCGTCTTACTACCCGTTCGGGTTATACGCACTTACGCTAATGTGTAATGGTAGGGTGATTGTGAGATGAAATGGAGGACCTACAGTTTAACGTGGAATCCGAACCATGGTGGAGGCCTGGCATTCCCCACATTCACAAGATGTCTTGTCAGAGGTGAAGGAAGGGTTTGGTAATCAGATAAATCTGTGCCGGAACCGAGGATTGAACCCCGGCTGCCAGCACAGAAGTCTGACACCTTACCCCTAGACCGCCAGGTCACCTCCTACAACATTTAAATAACTTAATTTCAGTTGTTGGTTTTGGTTCAACTTGTGTCGAGATGTTTTTGATTCACACAGCCATTGTGTGATTCAAGATCTGGAAGCCTTCCCTATATGTAAATCCTGATGGTTTGTTTTTAGTGGAAGAGTTTTTGCTGTGGTACAATGTACTAAAGATGTGTCGGGTGTGTTGGTCCAATTACTTCAACGAGCTTGCCACACGTTCAAAATTGGAACCACACTTGGTTTCAAAACAAGAGTTTAATTAAGGAGAAGATAGCACAGAACATTGAAGGAGGGGGATAAAATAAAAAGAGTTGAAGAACTTTATTTCACAGATTCACCATTGCAGGGGGCGGGATCAGTAATTAGATCGTATTGGTTTTTTGTTAATGGGTGCCAATGTCTCATTTGTATTTAAATGTCTTGTGAATGTCCTTTTGTAATTTTTAACACTTTTTTAAAGTATGTATATGCAAGAAAATTGTGTTTTTTTTAAATGTTGATGTGTATGACTATAGCTAATTTTAATTTTTTTAAACATATACTATTATAAGAGGGTAACTTCACTTGTTCACTTCCTACTCACCCAGTCATAGTTTAAACATATACTATTATAAGAAGGTAACTTCACTTGTTCACTCACCCAGTCATAGTTTAATGTAATTCCTCCATTAGAGTATACAGTAGCCCCATGGCTTCTTTGGTGCTGACTGACAGCTCACAGCTGACTTCTGACATTTGAATCCTCAAATATTTAAAACACGTACAGTTTTATTTAAAGAGAAAATATTTAATATCGAAAAACATAAAGAAGAAGTCATTTTAAGGCCAATGACAAATGCTATTACGTTATAAACAATAAAGATAACATTTTTTAGTATGGTAAATCAACTATATTAATACGATATATTTTTAATTTTTATTCTTCAAAATATACATGTTTATATGATTCCTTTTACCAATGGTTTGAAAATTTTATTTTAGGTCAAAGTTTTCTGTGTCCTTATCTCTAAATATAATAATTAAGTCTAAATATTGTTAAAACAACGATTTCAATAGGATCATTTATTAATGAGATATGAAGTATGTGGGGAAAAGACAGCACAGGAGACCAATTAAGAGATGGGAGGAGCAGATAACATAAAGTGTAAATGAGAGGGAAATAACGGGAGCAAATAGAGGAATAATTTTGTAAGGAAAAAGGAGATATTTTATTAACGTGACCCAACCATAGGCTTGAAACAGTATTTAATTAAATTTAGCACCGTGTATTACTACCTGTTCGGGTTATATGCTTATGTACTAATTACGCTAATGGGTTAGGTATTGAGAAGGTTGAATTGAGAGGTAGTGAACCCGCATTTGCCTGGAAGGAGAATGAAAACTATTTAGAAACCCGCCACCCCCAGTTCACCCGACCGAGATTCAAACCCTCGATCTCCCCGTCCTCGGCAATCGAGCTCAACATGAAACTAGTATGTTAGCCAACCACGCCACCGAGGCGGGTCCTTAAAACAGTTGGTGATGATTAAGAGTTAAGATGAATAATGATCTAGTCTCTCTTTTCAATAAACAGTTTAGCCTTTTTTTAAATAAAGAAAGTTGTACTTACACAATCTGTTAACAAATGAGGTATGTCCCTTGTAGCTTTTTATCTGATTAAGAATATGCCCCACAGAGGGAAGCCCATGGGCTTTAGCATCAGCCTCTTACGATGGGGTTTGTTGACAAACGTGAGGTGATGTCGTTTCTCATCATTAAGTGATTAGTTTATAACGAGTGAAGAGCTTTTGGTGTAAAGCAAGCATTGATCCACATTAATGTCAAGTGGTGAATTTTGGACATGATTTTCTTAACTGACAGCTTGTCTATAAGAAATGAAATATGAATATTCAATTCCATTAATTAAATAAACAAATAATTATTATTATTAGCACCGCGTCTTACTACCTGTTCGGGTTATACGCACTTACGTTAATGTGTAATGGTAGGGTGATTGTGAGATGAAATGGAGGACCTACAGTTTAACGTGGAATCCGAACCACGGTGGAGGCCTGGCATTCCCCACATTCACAAGATGTCTTGCCAGAGGTGAAGGAAGGGTTTGGTAATCAGATAAATCTGTGCCGGGACCAAGGATTGAACCCCGGCCGCCAGCACACAAGTCTGACACCTTACCCCTAGACCACCAGGTCACCTACAAACAAATAATCATCAAATGACTTAAGACAAGTATGAAAACAATGTCAGTGGTAAATTATTAAATTGACCAACATCAGTAGAGGCTAAAACATGCCCAATAAGATGAGCGGACACTTGGCTTATAATAAAATGGTTGCGCTCACTACCCATAAACACCCAATACAAAGCTACAGTACTTATTCTTATTATTTATTCAAAATGCAATGACTTCATAGTTAAAGTCATGCAGAATATAAAAAAAACTTATGACTAAAACAGGTGTGCGAAGCTTCGAAAACTTCAGATTTTTCTTTGAATATTTGTTTGCTTTGACTTGGATTCAAAAGTAAAATACTGGATTCGAATAATATGATTCTTCGCAAAAAAAAAAAAGTTAAAAAACACATTAATTTTTTCCCCCCTTCAGTTATTTCCATCACAAATATCATATGAAAAAAATTAAATTACACTTTGGGAAAAAATTTAATTTATTATTCCAAGATGAAATTGTGTTTGAAATATAGTATTACATAAATTATATTTTATAGCTAAATTTTGAAAGCTATGCATATTTTTATCCGACATTAAACATTTTTTTTTTTAAATAATCAAACTTTGACTCGGCTTCGGGAATATCTGATATTATTAGATTCGTGTTTGCTTCAAAAGGGAAAAGTGGACTTCCCACAACCCTAATGATTAAAGCAACAATATATGTTTTTACCTTCATTGCCAACAATGATTTTAACTCCCAAGCATGAACTAAAAAGTTGTAACTCTATACTTGCCAGCAACTATAGGTTCATTTATCGTCTGTAAGTGTAGTAGTAAAAATAGTAATTAACTAAGAAAGGTTTGAGTAGAAAAGGTAATTTAATTATTGCTCTATACACAATCATAAAGAAATATAAAAATATTACATTTTCTTTAAAATCTTTAAAAAATATCAACCATATTACATGTCTTAAATTTTGTAAACATCACCTGATAAAATATTTACTCAAATGGCAGTTTCATTTACGACCAGTGTTTATTTTGGATTCAGCCATGAGCTATTTTTGAAATTTAACCAATTCAATCAGATAAATTTAATTTGCATTAGTAAACTTGCTCTGGACAGACACACTGTAGCTATTTTAAAACATGACAAACACATTATATAAACTTGAAAAATCTATATAATAGTATTTCAAATTCAGTGCCAACTTTTTCAAATGATGCACCAGGTAACAACAAATTAATAGCCAAATATATTAAAACCACATTCGAAAATGATAACAAGCATAGCCAAATTGATTCAACCAAATTTCTGAAAATACCATTTAGAACTAAAGTGCAAAATACATTTATCTGAAAATGGTTGCCCTAACTATTAACTAAATATCCTCCCACATATCGATGAAATCTCTCACAAAATTGTGTTATTTAGTTTCCAAACGTTTATCAATATACTAAACATAATACTAACATTTGAGTATAATTAAATTATTAATTTCATAATAGTTGATAAACCTATTTTTTTACAAATTTAATAAAATAACTTAAAACTAATAAATAAACTATTTCTATAAATGGAAATAAAAACTATAAATCTAGTCATCTGTACAATATTTATAACTGCTGCCTATGTAAACATACTAGGTGAAGGTTTTACAATGGCCGGTGAGTAATGACTATTAATAAAGATAATAATTCTGTCACTTTCTGAAACATTTTAAATCAAAAGGGATATATAATGTAAGTTTCAAACACATTTTTCACTAACAAACATAAATCAAATATCTGATTAGGTTCAAAAATATTCAAACTTTGGAATCAAACCAGGAACCTTTGACTTAGCACGTTTAGGCCAAACCAGGTATTAATCTCGATAGTGTGCACAAACACAAACCCTATAGGATTCAGCAGAACAAAAATCAGACCAAGTGTCATCGTTGCTACTAATCTGATAGTTTTTAGTAGCAGTTCCGTATGTCCTTTAGAAACTCAAGGCTAAAGTTAATGAGTGATGTATGAACCTGAATCACAGACAAAGTATAGACCCCGACACTCAGCGTTACGGGAGATTCACTGCGCTCCTCGAGTCCATCGACACTGGGGAGTGATAGTTGCAGTTCTCAGTGATAACAGCACTTACAGTACTGTGAGCTGTCAGTCAGCACTAAAGAAGTCATGGGGCTACTGTACAAGTGAAACAACTCATTTTCAAATTGTTCGGGGTGGCGGTACGAACACAATAATTATGTTACCAGCAATTCTGCCCCTTCCCAACTCACTCCCTTACAATGAACAAACATTTTCAGAGTAACTAGTCGATTACACCTAGATAATTTGCAAAAATTCACATGAACAAAATAAGGACCGTTGTATTCTATGTTTTCTTTGTAATTTTAAGTACGTGTAAGTTTATTTAGGAGGTTGGGTATGAGAATGGGAATGAAAGCTGTTTATTGATACCAAAAGGCAATTTGTGTTAAGTCTTTAAAACCATTTTTAAAAATACGTACACGATAGGGACTGACTGCGCCATGATCCCCGTGACGAAGGACTCAAGCTCTCCCGATGAGAGCAGTTGTGGGTCTGGTGTATACCGTGTCTGCGGCCCGGGCACAAGATGATCTTGGTAGACAAATTGCGCAAAAGATGATCAAACTTATACAATCAGACTTGAAAATTAAATCTTGGAGTTCTTATCCAGAGGCCAATAAGGGTGAAAAGACAGAATTGGGGTGGGAGGGGAAGCTCCTTGCCTCAGCTTCTATGCCTAGGGTCGAAATATTTTATCCAGTCAATAGATATACTAGTGAATTAACTTTATGAATACTAGTTTTGTACTAGTAAAAATCCCGGACATAGAATTTAATAAAATATATTTTAAATACAAATAGAGTACTTAGGTAATGATATAAGTTTCATATTAGTGGTAGCACGGTATAAATGTAAAATAACTAAATTTCCGACCACAACGAGAACTGATTCTTCTTTCTGCCTATGACTATCACTATAAACAAGTTTTGTGTGAAAAGTATATTTTTAGCTATACATTAAGGAAATTTTCAAATTATAAAAAAACTTTCCAGCATTCAATTTTAATATAAAAATAAAAGAACCATGTATTTTTACTGCGTATCTGGCTAACCTAAAATAATAATCTAAATTGTGAATGCACATGGGTTCATATATAAACTGTTTATTAAATATTTATTTTAACTCTAATAAAAAAAAGCACCCACATTCATAATATCAATGCCCATGTGAACTTGATCAAGTCCTCCCCACAATCATTCGAATACATCTGATAAACCATCACAGAAAAATCAAAATATGTTCATCATTCAAAAAGGTCAAGAAAAAAATAATAATACTACTGCGATTATTTTTAAGAATAATATCCCCAGCGAGGTCTGGTGTCAATTTACAGCAATTGGACTCACGCTTAACACTCTAATGTGGATTGTTTCATTGTTTATATGTATGCTATAACAAACTTTAAGCTGTGCGTGTTTCAGAAGAAAACAGTTTACTTCCTTGAGAAAAGAATTACTACCAACAATATAACATTTTGAGGGTAGGGTGGGGCAGGGGCAAAGGGAGTGGTTTTGTTACAATTTTACAGTTTTGTTACTTAATTAGTATGCTAAAAGTCATTTAGTTTTATGTGGGCACAAAATGCCTTTGTTACTATAAGCAGAAAACTTCACCTAATATTGCTTTTTCCAAAACTCATAGTCACCTCTGTTATTTTCAACATTCAGTGCTAATTGTCCATTTCTTAAAGTATTTGTTCTGAACAAAGGAACAATAAAACCAGATGTTAGCAAAGCAATGCAGTGAACTCGGTAAATACAGGTCGGAAAAGTTTGTTCTAAGGCCATTTTAAAATGTCAACCAAAAGTCGTACAGGTGCGCCTGTTGTCATTATTTTATTTTTTATATGTAATGGAATACCAAATTAAGGAAGTAAATCTGATTCTGACTAGCTTTTAGAAACTAATATAAATTTTGTTTTTCATTCAATCACACTATATTACTTATAGAAAAAAAGAGTAATTAATAAAATGTATAACTTTGGTTTACAAGGTTCCATTAAGTCAATATCTAATTAAATAAAACTAATGAATGTGTGTTTGATAACCAGGTTTCACAGTATAAAAACAATTGCAATGTAATACTGTGTTAAATAAATTTAAGTTCAGCACAGGAAGATATATCTAAATATGTTTATGGATTAAACTTAAATGTATATTTCTTAAGTCAAAACATTTAAAAGAATTATCATTAATTAACTAAACAATTATTTTGTCCAGTGTCAATTTATGCTTCACAACTAGATAGCAAACTTAACTATCATTGACTATACAAATTAAATACTTTTGTTTTAGCTTTTAATAAAAGAAACATCCCCAATGAAGGAGTACTTTATTACATTTGGAAAAAGGTACAGGGAAGGTGGATAGAAACATATAAATGGGATGAACACAATATGGCCTTTACAATGAAAAGAAGAACACAGTTCACACTTTACACTGCTGCCACTGGACAAAGAGGTAATGGATGTCTCTTGATGAAGCAGTAGATTGATTTTCTTCAAGAGATCTCTTTGTCCAGTGACAGCAGTGTAAAGTGTGAACTGTGTTCTTCTTTTCATTGTAAAGGCCATATTGTGTTTGTCCCCCTTTTATATGTTTCTATCCACCTTTCCTCTTAACTTTTTGCAAATGTAACAAAATACCTCAAAAAGTGAAAGAGGTTTTCCTTAAAGAGATACAATGAAGGAGTATATAACTGATTTGCTCGTATTTTTACACAATTATTATAAAACCTTTGTATAAAGTTGTGATGTTATATGAATGTGTTATACATTCATTAATTTGATTGGTTTAATTTAGTAAAGTATTTATTACTAGAAAAGTTAATAGTTTTGAAATTTCCCCAACTTTTAGAGATTTTTCAGATTATTTTATATGCAAAGCTATACACCCAAAAAAACTAATATTTAAAAAAAAATGATATTCTTGATACAATTATTAAAGGCAAGTACGTCAGTGCTCTTCACAAAACCACATTAATTGTATATAAAGCTGTAGTTTGAATTGTTTTATGTCCGTCTGCTTTGTATGTTAAGAATTATTGCAAAGATATTTGAAATTTCAAGTGACTTTTAAAAATTTACCTGGCTTCCGTGTGTCATATATGCCCTGTATAAGCATATAATCAAATGATTTATATATGTTACATGTTTAGATTAAAATTGTTGAAATAATTAAATATATTTCCAGTGATTAATTGAACATATTTTTTAATTGTAATGAAAAATAAAATATATTTTAAGTTAGAGTTGTTTTATAAACTGCCAAAAAATGTTATTGATGCTGGACTACATAGTAGTCCAACTTTCAATTGTGAACACTGACTATACAAGTATTAAAAAAATATATACCAAACAAAATAATTAGTTCAAATAAATGTATAGCTAAACAGAAAACAGATCATAGTAAAGGGAAACATACCATGTTAACAGTGGTAGTATTTCACCTCGTTACGATTATATAAATAAAACATGTCTGTTAAAGATCAAGAAAATAGAATCTTCTCATTTGGATGCTCTGGTTCCAATCTGTTTATGTCATGGTTGTTGTTTCGAACACCCAATGTTAAGTTCAAGGTCCAGCACCTCAGACGTTTAGTTCCCGTTGTCACTACTAGATGGAACTAATAGTTGTATGGACCGTACTGAGAGCCGTGGTAGTACGGCCCCGGATATGCCGCGGCTGGGGCGGGGTAGCTTGCTGTGTATGCATACTGCTGTTTCTGGGGGTACACTAAACAAATATACATCAATTTATTAATATTAATTATTTGCCTCGGAGTATAAAGAGGTTTTCCTTAGTGAGTTATTTACAATATGTCCAAATCTGTTACATTTTATTTAGTTATGTGTATCAGTTCTTTCATATGCTCCTATTACAATACCTATCACTTTTTAACCCATTTTCTTTTTGACCATTTTTTTTATTATTCGGTTCCCTTCTTTTTAGGGCTGTTTTGCACAATTTTCAATTCCTCCTGAAGTGTTCTAAAAGAACAAAACCTTGGTTGAGGGATGTTTTCTTTGAGATACCGTGTTATCGCTGTCCAGTATAAGCAGTGTTAATTGCGGACTATGTTCCATGACTGTTATTACGTGCCTACAAGAGTGAATAGAGGTTCCCCTCGGTTAAATTAATGTAAAGTCTTGGAAGGGTGCTCGAGGCAAGGGGCGGTAGCAGAGAAGATTGGATGAAAGGGGAGATTTTTTTACAAGTGCATAAGAGACCTGCTATGTTATTATTATTATTAGCACCGCGTCTTACTACCCGTTCGGGTTATACGCACTTACGCTAATGTGTAATGGTAGGGTGATTGTGAGATGAAATGGAGGACCTACAGTTTAACGTGGAATCCGAACCACGGTGGAGGCCTGGCATTCCCCACATTCACAAGATGTCTTGTCAGAGGTGAAGGAAGGGTTTGGTAATCAGATAAATCTGTGCCGGGACCGAGGATTGAACCTCGGCCACCAGCATAGGAGACCTGCTATGGAAAATAGAAGTAGCTCTGAGGTGTAAATAAGTGCTGTAAAGGGGGGGGCATACTTTTTACCCAAAGTTAAGTGTGTGGCAGGAAACTGAACATTTGATGCAAGACACCTGGAAATTGTCCGGGCAATTATAATGAAGTTTTTAAGGAGCCTGTAAGATGTCAGCAGAAAAAAACAACAGGATCATTAATTAAGATGTTTGAGAATGAGTTAGGCTAGAGGGGGTTTATGAAACAAGCCTAAGAGCAGGCGATCTGGTACAAGCACAAAGGAGGATAGAAAAGGAGACCATTCCAAGGAGAATGTTGGCCTTGAAGTTTGGAGGGAAACAATCACAGGAGAGACCAAGGGAGCAAAGGGGGCGAGCAGATAACAGCAAGTGTGCAAGTGAGAGGATAAGAAATGGAAAGCCAACCTGGCCCAGGCTGGAAACAGTTAATGATTATTATGTTGTATTAGTGCTCTGCGAGTTCTCAGAGTTTGAGCTTCGAAGTGAGATCTTAATTAAAACTGGGGATCGATATGGAAAGTTTTGTAGGCTCATAATTTTCAAGCCTCCTCTTGATATAAAGTATATACAAATCAATTTTTAAAACACAATGGTAAGTATAAGGCTATTTAATTCAAATGATCTTAGCAATTTCACTTATAAATAATTTGGTAACTTAACAAATTGTTAAAATGAATATCAATTTTCACATTAATTACACATTAATAATGTAAGAGAGCTCTTAAACTACTTTTAACTGTTAAGCTAACTCATTTTCGTTGATTTTGAATTATCTTCGATTGACGATTCATTCATGGCAAGGCTAATGAAAATGAAAATAGTTAAGTAGATCATTAAGTCCAACACGTTAGCTCAGTCGGTAGTGTGTCTGCCTACTGAGCTAAGGGTCCTGGGTTTAATTGCCGGCATTGCCGAAAATTTATCTATTGCGGAAAATGTGGGTTTAGCCATTCACAATACACAATTAAATCATTATTAATTGAAGAAAAATGTTATTTTATGTAAATTTTTTGTAACAATTGCTTGAAAAGACAATTCAATGTAAACCATTTTGTTTTGTAGTTAAAATCAAAGTATGTCATAATATAAATTTATAATAAAAGAATGTTTTAATTATAATATAGATAAAAAAATTTGATACTTAGTTATAATGATCATTGGAATGTTTCAAAATTATTGAATATGTTTAACATAAGTATATGGCTCTAGCTATAACATGTAAAATTTCTATTATAATTACAATATTAAATAATATTTTCTAGCTTTGGCATAACGTACCTCTTTATAACAAAAATCACCTTTACCTTTTCAGGTATAATAGTCTACATTCCAAAAGACACAGGAAATAACGCTATTAACAAACATAATATAACCTTTTAAGTAAAATAGGATCTCAGAAAACATTTTAAACCAACATTACTGAAAAAAGTTGACCATAATCCACATTTTCCACTTTTGCATCGCCATCACTGGGAAAAAGAGGAATATATTTCACATTTAATGTCTTCAGGAGGAAGTGTTAGATGTGCAAAACAATTTATTAAAGAGGATAGTAAAAAAAAATAACACAAAAGTAAAATGACAAAGAGGACGAGACATTCAGAGCAACTAAAAGAACAAAGGAATTCTAAAATGTGATAACACTTATGTCATTATTATTATTAGCACCGCGTCTTACTACCCGTTCGGGTTATACGCACTTACGCTAATGTGTAATGGTAGGGTGATTGTGAGATGAAATGGAGGACCTACAGTTTAACATGGGATCCGAACCACGGTGGAGGCCTGGCATTCCTCACATTCACAAGATGTCTTGTCAGAGGTGAAGGAAGGATTTGGTAATCAGATAAATCTGTGCCGGGACAGAGGATTGAACCCCGGCCGCCTGCACAGAAGTCTGACACCTTACCCCTAGACCGCCAGGTACCTCAATAACACTTATGAAACCTAAGTAATTTCAGAGCTAAACCAATACCAAAATTGATTAAAAACACTACCAATTGCGATGATAGAATTTCAGTTTTGATATAGATATTAGTAAAAATAAAAATAATATTCTTTAACAAATAAGTTCAACTTTTCGTATAGCAGCAGGAAGTTAATTAACCTGGGAAATCATGCCGCATGCAAGGTTAGAGTAGGCTGTGTTCGCAAGAGTCTACTTTTGTTAGGTTAGTTTGGGTTAAGCATATTTTAAAATTTAATTTTTTTTAACTCATTGCAAGGAAAATACTTAACTTGCTGCAGTGAAATAATTATTTTCTGGCTCATTCAAACTATTTTGTATCAGTATTGCTAAAACAACGTTATGCACAAAACACTATTTAAGATAGGTATTAGATAGTTCATAGAAGAAGAATAACCTTATCTAGCCATAATTTTGTTGACAATTTATATGATTGGATGAAGAATAGTTTTAAACCCATGCAGTTTATCTAGAATAGAATGTATCATTTCTCAATACAACAGATCTTTCTATTAAATAGTTTTTAATTCATCATACATTTTATATGTAATGGAAAAAGAGGAAGTACTTTAGATTGTTTAGGATCTTTTTAGTATATTTGTGTCACAGATATAAATGATAAATGAAAATTCATTTGAAAAAGACAAATGTACACTTTAAATGGTTGGAACCAGTTAAAAACAAAACAAAAGTATGTAAACAAACTAGGAACACAAACGTTAAACATTCTTCAGCGGGATGATATTTGGATCTATTGTATTATTTTGTATTGTGTGGTAGTGTTACAAAAAAGGTTTGAGAGTTTGTATATAGTGTTTAAGACAAAAACATTGTAACCTGGTTTTTAAACTGGAATCATGAAAGCCAATCAACTAAGAATGTAATTAGTGCTTTTAGTTTTCATTTTGAGGAATGTTAAAAAAGCCCTTACCCGGCATCAAATATTGCATGTTCATGGCTTCTTCCTTTTCTCGTTCACTGCGAAGGCAAATGGCCGCAGAGGAGAACAAGATGGCCGACACCAGTGACCAGCCAACACCGATCCAAGCCACAATGTATGACCAATCGTAAGAAAAGATGGAGTTTTCCCTAAGCACCTGCTTTGCGGTTCCATTATATTATAAAGCAGGTAGGCAAAGAGAAAAAAAAAGCTTGTGTTAATTATGTTAATGATTTAGTGTCGTCAAAGTGTTATGGGGCTGGAGGGTGGAGGAGCCATGTTTGCGATATGCAGGTAAAATGCAGTTCATAGAAATTTTACAGCCTTGGATAAAAGGGCTATTAAGTTAGCCATTAGCTACATGCATAAAATGCACATTCAAGAGATATTTAATAATAAGAAATTGGAACAAGATGACTCAGTTGGATTTTAGTGACTAATGTGTGTATTATTATTATTATTATTATTATTATTATTAGCACCGCGTCTTACTACCCATTCGGGTTGTACGCACTTACGCTAATGTGTAATGGTAGGGTGATTGTGAGATGAAATGGAGGACCTACAGTTTAACGTGGGATCCGAACCACGGTGGAGACCTGGCATTCCCCACATTCACAAGATGTCTTGTCAGAGGTGAGGGAAGGATTTGGTAATCAGATAAATCTTTGCCGGGACCGAGGATTGAACCCCGGCCGCCAGCACAGAAGTCTGACACCTTACCCCTAGACCGCCTGGTCACCCTAACGTGTGTAAACATGTATAAGAACATTTCAAAATTTTGTTTAAAAAAAGTTTAGCAGCATGTTCACTACTTCTAGAGTGATATAAAATAAGTGTCTCGTTAATTTTTGTTAACTTCCGCATTAAGGAGATGACACCCGCTTATAATTTTATTTGAAAACATATTTGTGTGAGGGGATGATTAACGTTTTAAAAAAACCATTTAATATTGTGATATTTTAAGAAATAGAGAAGCAATTTGAGAAGTATGAAATGACACATTTTTTCATTGTGTGTAGAACAAGATAATGGTAATCAACCACAAACTAAAATATGATAAAATATTGTTTCTATTAAAGTAGCTACATGCAGACAAACATAGAAAGGCTACTAACTTACTAATGAAATATAAATAAAAAGTGATGGTAGCTTACTACTATTTGACGTGTAATTGTTGAAAAATAAGGTACTTATATGAAACTATAATGTGTTGGGTAAAGAAAGATAGATTTTAGAAGTGAGATGCACAAAATATTTTCTACCCGTTTCAACGTGCGTCCAATTCTTAAGTTTCCTTAAAAAAAATGTGATATGTTAAAGTTCCTTGTTTACAGTTTCAAAATGCATCATTCAAATCTACAAGATACAGCAGATCTTTATAAAATTGAATGTTGCAAGTAATATTTATAGAGTAATTTTTAAGATGTATTTGACTAATTTAGAAAATCTATGATCTTTCATTGAACTTCATGTGCAATAATGGAGACCGTAGCACACACACAAACATGCATAACCATATCACTAAAATAAAATAAGCCGGTGCACGAGCCAGTGGTCTGCATTATTCATGAAAAGTCTTAACAAGACACTATTAAAGTCACCTTAAGATCAACCAATTATTCTAGCCGAGCTATTTGGAGTAAATAAAAATAATGCGAATATAACTGAATCAAGGAACTTTCCAAACCAATCTCTCCCCCATTCCAAAGGCTGCATAATCTTACATTGTACCTTCACATCACAGCTAGTCACCACATTTCAAGGTCATCACTCGTACTCGCGTGCTCAGTGGAATGTTAAAAACATATTGTTTGTTGAAAACTCACAACTGAGTGAATATTTCAATGTTCCTCATATATTTATTTTGACACTAACATAGTTACTCTCTATATAGCAAAACATATATTGCTATTTGCTATGCAAAAGCAATGTTAAAGAATGTGCAAAGTCTATTTTCTTTAGCTCAAAGCTGAATCAAATATTTGAGATATTCTCAACGTCATATCAAAGTGAAAATAATTTTTTTTTATTGGTTAATGTTGAAAAATATAGACTAATGTTTATTTATTTAAAAATAGAAACCAACTATAGTTTACAAATTGTTCTCCTGCTACAAAACCTCTATTATAAAACGCCTGGAATTTTCCAGGTTTTCCATACAAAACTTTCAAATGTTTCCTGACCAGCTCTTTCCGATATTTCTTTGTGAACAATGATTTTCTCCATTTATTAGATTATGGAGTGTTAATTTGAGACCAGATTCATGAGTGTCTTATATTATGTATGTAGTTTACTAAACCAATGAGCACGACGGACGAGACACAAGTGTGGCGGGGCGGGGCGGCTACCTGGCATAATGTACTGCACATTCTTAGCTTTCTCTGCCTCTCGCTCGGCCCTGAGACAGTTGGCACCGCTGAAGAACAGTATAGAGGAGACAAGAGAGAAGCCGACGCTGAGCCACGCCAGGATGTACGACCAGTCGTACCAGATGGTGGTCACTCCTCTCAGAGCCTGTTGGTTGCGATGGATACAACATACATGTCACGATACAACAATGAGGGAGCTATACAGGAGCTGTGGCCTGGTGTAATGTTTCCATAGCAGCCCCATGGTGTCTACTCAACTTGACCAATGAAACCCCCGACCTTTTCCCCTGATTTTCCCTGATCATTTCCTAAAATTCCCCACTAAAAAAGTATGTCACATCCTTCTAAATCTCCCCCTCCCCCCTCCATCCTCATTTTTCTATTAACCTTTTTTAATGAATAATAATAAATTTTAAAATTTGAATATTTTTTTAATTCGTATTAAAATTGTTTAATATTAATTAAAAATATATTACACAGCTACAAACAAAAAAAAATGACAAAATTTACTGATTTAATGATTATCGTATTTCATATTTTGAGTAAAATATCATTTTCCCGGATTTTTATTGTGATTTACCAAATTCCCGACTTATTCCCGTTTTTTTCCCGATCACTTCAAATTCCCGGATGGTAGACACCCTGAGCCCTATTTTAATTGATCTGTAACAATATAACTTTACCTCCGTAAGTATTGGCACAGTATACTTTTAGATACTAGTAACCAAAGTTGTTCAAATTCATCGTAGTGGTGGATTAAATAATAAAAATATGTCCAAAATGTCAAATAAAATGTACTGTCCTGTTACATCATCTCCTTTTTACTTTCTTCACCCATACAACATTTTAACTTGAGGATGAGGAAAGTCTGAGGAAATGTCAAAACCATATAAATTATAATGAACACTAATGTTATTAACAGCTTAATCTACAGGGTAGGAGTAGGGAGGATAATTTTAGAGGGAGTACCCCCACATTTGCATGAAGAGAAAATGATAAAACCACAAACACAAGGAACCTCTCCTCTAACCCTTGCGTTCCCAAATGAGATTCAAACATCAACCCCCCAACACAGGTAATCCAGCCTAACACCTTAGAATGTGTACCCACCAGTGTGATATGACGATATACTTTTAGCTACTCAAAAATACATAAATTAAACCTTGATAAGAGGAGAGGAGGGCGAGGCCTGCCCACTCACCGGAAAACTGCAGGCCTCTTCTCTTAAGAATGTGCCTCGCACATTTATACAACTGTTCATGGGAAATGAAAAACAAGTGAATTTACCATAGTGATCAAAACACAATTGTAAACCTTATTTTAATGGTTCAAACTAGGAGGGATAGCCAGCACACTTACCTAGGTGATACTGGAGTAGAAATTGTTTAGATACAACACTAAAAAACACATAAACACATTTTTAAGGACAAGCTTTCACTGTCACAGACAGCTTCATCGGGTCAGGAGAGTGCTGCTATCTATACAATGATTACTATTCAATATAACATTATTCATAGTGCTGCTATCTATACAATGATTACATTCAATATAACAATATTCATAGTGCTGCTATCTATACAGTGATTACATTCAATATAACAATATTCATAGTGCTGCTATCTATACAATGATGTCATAACTGAAAAACAGTCAGCTGTGGACAGTCAACCTTACAGTTCAACCAAGAAATCAGTCTACTCTCCTGACCCGATGAAGCTGTCTGTGACAGTGAAAGCTTGTCCTTAAAAATGTGTTTGTTGTGTTTTTTAGTGTTATATCTAAACAATTTCTACTCCAGTATCACCAAGGTAAGTGGGCTGGCTATCCCTCCTAATTTAAACCTTAATTACTAATTGGTGAAGTTGGATGTTAAATGTGCCTAATTTATTTTCACAGGGGGGAAATCAAGTTTGAAAAAGTTTTCTGAAGAAGAAACATCCATCTTCCATTTCATTTCCTTGCGGAATAGAAAATATTTTAAAAGCGGCTGCTATACTGTTTATTAAATCTTTTTAGACTCATTCCTGACTGAGAGAATTGAATCTTTATATTGTGAAAACATTATATTGGTTATCAAATTCTTATATTGCGTGTATCTTCAATACCCAACACATGATAATGTTGGCATTCACTTTTATGCATATTTACTTTTTAATATTAATACTGATTTTTTTAAGGGTAATTAGTCTATTTGAAATAATGTAACACTTGCTATAATAAACAAATACCCAAAAATAACATGTCTTGAAAGGTAGATAGAAACATATAAAAGGGGGACGAACACAATATGGCCTTTACAATGAAAAGAAGAACACGGTTCACACTTTACACTGCTGCCAATGGACAAAGAGGTAATGGATGTCTCTTAAAGAAAATTGATCGTCGCCGCCCAATCCCCCGACCTAGGTTTCATTCTATCGGAACTCATCAGGGAGGAGTGTGAAACGCGCAACGCAACTCCCTAAAAGAGAAGAAAGAAAGGGGAAAAAAAGGGAGAAAATTATAAAGATTGATGGAACACACATAGAGGAACATGAAAAAGGTAAAGTACGAACTGTTCTTCCTTTCATTGTAAAGGCCATATTGTGTTCGTCTCTTTAATATGTTTCTAGCCACCTTTTCTGTACCTTCTTCCTAATATAATACAATTACCTCAAAGCAAAACGAGGTTTTCCTTATAGAAATATATTATATATTCACATCCAGTGTCTTTTCCCTGTGTTTGTCCTTTATGTTTTACCTTTAAATAACAAAATTAACCATTTTAAAACCATTTAAAAGATCGATTATAAAATTTTGTGAATATATTTAGTTTTGTTTTATTTTGCATTAATATATAATCAAAAATTCTACAGTGATTTTTAAATATGTTTTGATGATAATCTTAATCGGTTGGATAAAAGTTTATAAACCCACGTCTCGGTTAATGTTGGTCTCGCTTCTTATTGGTGGCTTAGCTAAACATAATTCTAAGATTAACTTAAACAACCAGACCACAGGTCATTAATTCCCCCCCTACCTGCATGAATGAATGCTATTACGAACTGATTTGTACCAATATATGTTAACATTGAGCTACTAATGTATGTGATATGGGACATTTAGCCTCTCGCAACTACCTACTTTTTAAGATCTGTATTTGACGATAAATCAAGTTTCCCTATCAATAACCCTGTACCGTGTCTTGGAACGAGAGTGTAGGCGACGGTAGTGACGATGTCATTGTGTTCAGCAGCAAGGCACGGGTCTGGTGACAGGTGGGTTCACTCTGACCCCGGTGTTCCAACAAGTATCGGGACCCCAGCAGGAGCAGTCCCAGTCGCAGCAGCAGCAGTTGTACGTGGCCACCAACTACCAGCCGGGGACCACGGCCCACATGTTGATTCAACCGCAACCGGGCTCATCGCAACAGACGGTGTGTTGAACATTATAGGAGAGCTTGTAACACAAACAAGAACAATTATCTCTCCAGACATACATAACCTCTTATTACCTGCAAAGGCTTTTAAAAACTTGGTAAATTGTCACTAGGAATGGAATCCTTGAATCCCTTGAATCATAAAGGATATTCAAGATTCGAGAAAAGATATGATTCAATATTTAAATTGTCGGTGACCTGGCGGTCTAGGGCTAAGGTGTCAGACTTCTGTGCTGGGGGTCCGGGGTTCAATCCTCGGTCCCGGCACAGATTTATCTGATTACCAAACCCTTCCTTCANGATTTGTTTTTAACACAAACAAAATATTTCAATAAATTTTAATAGGCCTGTACATCCATTGTTTAACTTAACAAATATTTTATCACAAATATGTATGACAAAGTTATATCTTCTTTATCAAATAAGGAGAAGGGGATAAAAATAAAGAAGATATAATTTGGTCATTAATTTTTAATACTTCTTACCAAATCAAATACGAAAATTTTAAATTTACGTGTTTCTTCTTTATTCAATTTTAGGCCAATGAGGAAATCTACATTGTTTTTAAAGTTTAAACAATCGGACAACTCCTGTATCATTGTAACATATCTAACAATCAACAAAGATAAAGATCCTCTATGAAAAATAAACCTCATATAACATAGTTTGTATTTATTTAACATTCAACATATTATTATTATTATTATTAGCACCGCGTCTTACTACCCGTTCGGGTTATACGCACTTACGCTAATGTGTAATGGTAGGGTGATTGTGAGATGAAATGGAGGACCTACAGTTTAACGTGGAATCCGAACCACGGTGGAGGCCTGGCATTCCCCACATTCACAAGATGTCTTGTCAGATTTGAAGGAAGGGTTTGGTAATCAGATAAATCTTTGCCGGGACCGAGAATTAAACCCCGGCCGCCAGCATAGAAGTCTGACACCTTACCCCCAGACCGCCAGGTCACCAACACTACTTATTGATGGTTCAAATTCAACATAGGAAAAACTTAAAACCCAGTTCCCAGACCATTAATTTAACACTTGTCTGAATGCATTTAAAAAAATAGGGCTGAGCTGATGCTGATTGCCGATATGATCATTATGATCAACATGTTCAACATGTTCACCGATTCTTAAAACTGATATTTTGTGAATAATTTACACATTGTAGTCACTGGTCTATAAGTTATCGGCAGACAGCCCTCTCATTCTGAGGTTAGGGGGTAGAGGCAGGCGACTGCTAGTGACTGAGCAGTTACTTTTTACATCAATAACAAAGAGATTGAGAATAGAAAGTTCATTAAGTCTCAATGGTTGTGTGAATCTCACTTTTTCAATTTGAAGTGAACTCAAATCAAATACATCAAATCAATGTTCGGCTATTTTACACTGTTTTATTCTTGAAAAATATTATATTTGGCTTATTTATATAACTCTATGCGATACAATGAGTTATAAAATTATTTTTTCGCACAAATTTTATGTAATATTTCATTTTAATCCGATATTATCACAACTTGAAATTCATTTAGGCATTTCATATTTTCTCTATATTAATATTGATTTGTAATATACATAACAGTTCAGAATGGCAATAATTGACCATAAATTGAGTATTTTAGTCATCAATATTTTTTATGGGTGAAGCTTCTTAATTGTGAAAGTGGAAATCTTTTTCAAAGAAAGTCAAAGCTTCGCACATCCCTATAGTTACCCAGTTGCTCCTCTGTTGTTCTAGCATGTTATCCCCTGCGTGGTGGCAGGGTCTACCACTCCAGGGGTAGTGTCCGTAAGCTTAGTGCCAAGCCAAACCTCTGACGCCAAGAAACTGAGCCCAGAGGAAGCCGAGCAAGAGAAGACGATTCAGCCGGACGAGAAAATGGATCCTTCTTCTCTTACTAGCCAGGAGATTCAGGCTCATTTATCCTCCAAACCTTCCAATGTACTCTCAGAACACCACGACTTTACCCAAGCTCATTCCCCATCCCCCCGACCCTCTACACCGGCCACTGACGTCCATCGTACAACCCAAGACTCGCAGACCGTAAGTCATGAGACATCAGACATACCTTCTAATGCTTCCAATTGCAATTTGGCTTCTGATAGTCATGCAACGGCTTCTAATGCTAACCATAACGCTAACGTAGTGTCTGGCACATTAGGCAACACACTCAGCAACAGTGTGCCTTACGCAGCAGCTTCCCAACCCTCACATATGATAGCCACTACAGGTTTCTCCTATCCGCAATCTATGGAACCCCCTGTCATTATTTTGCAGCACCCTCCCACGGCTTATGTTTTAGCCAGTAAACCCACTTCCGCGACTGTGGTGAAGTATCTGTCCTTACCAACCAATGGACAGTCCCAAGGAACCGAGAGTTTTACATCGACCCCAAATCAGACTCCTGCACCAACCCCCAACCCCCCCTCAACTCCTGTCCCGGGTACAGCTTCCAATGAACCACCACACTTTACTACAGAGCAGGGAATTCAAGAACTAGTCAGTCAATTGTATGTCAATGATGAAAGGAAAATCTCCATGGGATCACAGATTAGCACGTCTGGCTCAGAAGAGCAATACCAACAGGGTATCTTGTCGGAACCTTCAGAATGTCGGCTAATGCAACAGAATCAACCATATAATGTTTCAGAACAAACATCCAATTCCCAGTTATATGGTCAACAAGCTGATAATCCTCAAAATAATGAGCATTCAAACCTAAAAGAACAGACAGTAAACTCACAAGTATCTCAGCAGCAAAATAACAACAATCAAACAATTACACAAAAGGAATTGCAGACAAATATCAATGAGCACTCGTTAACTTCACAAGTATTCCAACAACAGCAGCCATCGGATATTCAAGGACTATCCCAAACTAATCAACAGTCAAATATTGGTAATTTGCCGCAAAATTCACAAGTATTCCAACAACAGCAGCCAGCAGATATTCAAGGACTATCCCAAGCTAATCAACAGCCAAATATTGGTCATTTGCCGCAAAATTCACAAGTATTCCAACAACAGCAACCAGCGGATATTCAAGGACTATCCCAAACTAATCAACAGCCAAATATTGGTCATTTGCCGCAAAATTCACAAGTATTCCAACAACAGCAACCAGCAGATATTCAAGGACTATCTCAAGCTAATCAACAGCCAAATATTGGTAATTTGCCGCAAAATTCACAAGTATTCCAACAACAGCAACCAACGGATATTCAAGGACTATCCCAAGCTAATCAACAGCCAAATATTGGTCATTTGCCGCAAAATCCACAAGTATTCCAACAACAGCAACCAACGGATATTCAAGGACTATCCCAAACTAATCAACAGCCAAATATTGGTCATTTGCCGCAAAATTCACAAGTATTCCAACAACAGCAACCAGCAGATATTCAAGGACTATCCCAAGCTAATCAACAGCCAAATATTGGTCATTTGCCGCAAAATTCACAAGTATTCCAACAACAGCAACCAGCAGATATTCAAGGACTATCCCAAGCTAATCAACAGCCAAATATTGGTCATTTGCCGCAAAATTCACAAGTATTCCAACAACAGCAGCCAGCAGATATTCAAGGACTATCCCAAGCTAATCAACAGCCAAATATTGGTCATTTGCCGCAAAATTCACAAGTATTCCAACAACAGCAACCAGCAGATATTCAAGGACTATCCCAAGCTAATCAACAGCCAAATATTGGTCATTTGCCGCAAAATTCACAAGTATTCCAACAACAGCAACCAGCAGATATTCAAGGACTATCCCAAGCTAATCAACAGCCAAATATTGGTCATTTGCCGCAAAATTCACAAGTATTCCAACAACAGCAACCAGCAGATATTCAAGGACTATCCCAAGCTAATCAACAGCCAAATATTGGTCATTTGCCGCAAAATTCACAAGTATTCCAACAACAGCAACCAGCAGATATTCAAGGACTATCCCAAGCTAATCAACAGCCAAATATTGGTCATTTGCCGCAAAATTCACAAGTATTCCAACAACAGCAACCAGCAGATATTCAAGGACTATCCCAAGCTAATCAACAGCCAAATATTGGTCATTTGCCGCAAAATTCACAAGTATTCCAACAACAGCAGCCAGCAGATATTCAAGGACTATCCCAAACTAATCAACAGTCAAATATTGGTCATTTGCCGCAAAATTCACAAGTATTCCAACAACAGCAGCCAACGGATATTCAAGGACTATCTCAAGCTAATCAACAGCCAAATATTGGTCATTTGCCGCAAAATTCACAAGTATTCCAACAACAGCAACCAACGAATATTCAAGGACTATCCCAAACTAATCAACAGTCAAATATTGGTCACTTGCCGCAAAATTCACAAGTATTCCAACAACAGCAACCAACGGATATTCAAGGACTATCCCAAACTAATCAACACTCAAATATTGGTAATTTGCCGCAAAATTCACAAGTATTCCAACAACAGCAGCCAGCGGATATTCAAGGACTATCCCAAACTAATCAACAGTCAAATATTGGTCATTTGCCGCAAAATTCACAAGTATTCCAACAACAGCAGCCAACGGATATTCAAGGACTATCTCAAGCTAATCAACAGCCAAATATTGGTCATTTGCCGCAAAATTCACAAGTATTCCAACAACAGCAGCCAACGGATATTCAAGGACTATCCCAAACTAATCAACAGTCAAATATTGGTCACTTGCCGCAAAATTCACAAGTATTCCAACAACAGCAGCCAACGGATATTCAAGGACTATCCCAAGCTAATCAACAGTCAAATATTGGTCATTTGCCGCAAAATTCACAATATTTTCAACAAAACACAAATAACGATCAAGAAAATCCACAAACTAATCAGCCCTCTAATATAACTGGGCAGCTATTAAATTCACAAATATACCATAAACAACCTAACACCCAAGGAATTCCACAGAATAATTTGCAATCAAATTTTGGTGGACAGGCATTTAATTCTCATCAATTCCAACAACCGAACAATCATGACATCTCCCAAACTAGTCAGTTAAATATGGCCGAGCAGCCATTAAATTCACGAATATACCAGCAACCACCAAATAAGCTAGTAGTTCCTCAAAGTAATAATCAGCCAAATATAACTGATAGTTCATTAAATTCACAAGTATTACATGAAACAACATTAAGTCAAGGTATTCCACACCAAATTAGTCAACAGTCGAATATGTCTGCTCAGGTCCAACATCAACTGAATAATCAAGGAATTGCTCAAGCTAATCAACAGCCAATCATAGCAGAGCATCAATTTAACTTGCCAACATTTCAACAACGAAATAATAATCAAGGCATTACACAAATTAACCAAATCTCAAATACGCCCTCTCATCCGACAGATGATCAGGGGTTCCCGCAAATTAACCAGAAGACAAGTTTCTGTCAGCTACCGTCAACTTCCGAAGCATTGCATCAGTCAAATCAAATAACACCGCAAGGTAGCTCACAAAATTCCAATGTTTCACTGACTCAACAATCTTTTGTCAATACAACAAATGAAATGTGTTCCACCCACGCATCCAAACAACTATCAAGTGTTAGCGTACACTCAAATATTGATTATTTGCAAAGTGCTCAAAATCTATCCGCGGAACAGCAATACAATCCAGAAAATCAGACATTGTCTTCAATTGACGTAACTGCCAATATGAGTCGACATTTTGAAATTCAATCTGGTGACCCGAGTATTCAACGAAACCCGCCTAAAGTTGAACAGTTGAGTTCAGACTCGGTTTCGCAGCATCAACCAACCCAACCACTGGTTGTTAAACCAGCTGCTCATACGCATCAATCAGGGCTGACACAAAAAGATCAACCTCTGATGCACGCAAACCATTCAAATCAAGAGATTCAACTAATCGCACAACAAACCATTGCTCTTCAGGAGCAGTCTAGTCAGATTAACATGCGACATTCCCAAAATGACCAATCAAATCAAGTCTGTTTGCAATTGAGTCAACATGAAATTCCTCAAGAAACCAACAAAGAAAGTATATTAATATTAAAACAGTCTCAAAATCAGTCAAATACCCCATCCCTTCAACCAACCGATGAACTACTAAATGATCGGTCGACTACGCCTCGGGATAGACAAAGCTTGGATGTTGAAGTAATGCCTGAAATTCCAGAACACAGCACTCAACTGGCTTTTCTGCAGCAGTTGACACAGCCAGCCGAGCAACAGAGGTCCAGTTGTCAGTTGTCCGAAGGCCTGCCTACAGGTTCAGAAAGCTGCCACGCTTGTTTGTTGGAAGCAGGCACCACAGATCTGGACAATGCCCCATCCAGACGGCTAAGTGAGCAGTCGACAGGCTCCCACTTGACGGTTGACGCCGGGTATACTTCCAGCGGGGCTCCCAGCAGGCAGGAGTCTCCTGACAGGAGCAAGGTCTGTTCACTTGGTGAACAACTTGTTAATTTTTTGTTGTATTACTTCTTTATTAGGAGAGAAATGTTAACTATTGGGTTTTAAATGTATTATATATAATCTTACTATCTTTAAAATCTGCATCTAAAGAATTATACTTTATTGAAAGATGTCACACAGATATTTTTGAGTATTTTTAAAATTCATTACTATCTTTGGCCAAACTTGAAATATATATTGTTAGTGCCATTTTAAATATCTTTGTGAACATACAGTCTATATTTATAGTTATTATTTAACATAAAGATGTCCAATCGTGATAATGACCCTGTAAACAAAGGACAAAATTGTGCCAAGCGGTTGTATTTAATTAAACATTGGAAATATTATAGAAAGGCCCACAGTTTTCTGGTGTTTTGGCCTTTCCCTTCTATCCTCTTTTCCAGGGTTGATTCAATATTGACCCTGTGATTATCGTAAATAAATCAGTAATCTGATGATAATTTTCACTATATAAACTTGACCAGTTAAGTTGAATAATTCTTGCAAACTAATACTTATAAACAAAATTTTCACTAGCGACAGATTAAAATTTATTTATATCGGGAATTTTTTTTTCAATACAATTTAGTATGTAAATATTCCGAAACATTTTATTTATCTTATAGTAATTAAAAATGTTAGGGGAGTGATTTAACAATAATTAACATTTCTCATCTTATTAAATGTTTTCTTTATTTTAAGGAGCGGAATGTTTGTTTACTGTCTTTTGGAAGGGTAGATACTTGTTATTCAATCTATGAAATGTTATTTCTGTAAATTGTTGCTTCTCTTTTAATGTCCCCCTCACCAGCTCATTTTATCAAACTTCCATTTTCTTAAACCTTTTTTGTTTCAAATCGTAATGGTTTTATTTTAGTTTGGAAGTATTTTTCATTTGATTTCTTTCATCTTGTGACTTTTTAAATCAATCCTAACACAATAGAAATCTCGTAATTTTAATGTTCTCTCTTGTTTTTGGAAGGGTTTTCTTTTAATTTCTACCCTTGTTATTAGGATTAAGGAAAGGCCGGATTGTGTCAACTTTCTTCAGTCTGGCTTGCATCTCACTGTACTATGGCTGAAATATTGCACTTTATTTCTCAAACTCTGCATGTTTTTAATACGAGCATTAATATATCTGAAATGATTTATTATGTTGATTGCTATATATTCAGGGTGTGCGCTAATTAGAGAAAAACAAAAATATTCTTGAATTAGGAAGTATTAAGGCGGTTGGGCAAAAGAAGATAATTAACGAATAATTTCCCCCTTAGTATATTTTAAAATGAGTTGGGGCCCCAGTGGCTAAATCATTTACAATACATGGAAATAAATAAAACTAAACTAATGGGTGAAAATTGAGTAAAGACAATTTACACACGGGGGGAAAAAATTGAGTAGAATCCAATGTAGATATATGTCATTTTCTGCCTTTCTTTTGACTTCTATAGTATAAAAATACACACACAAATTAAAATAATAAGGTCTTTATATCTCTAAGGGAAACAATCGGAGCAAGACGTAAAAATTATATTTCTCAGTTTATTCATTTTTAGGCATGTTTTTGCGATAAACCTGGTATCACTGTTTACAATGAAAGTGTTTTTGCAGTACAGGTACCGTGGCTTGTTAAGAGAGTTTATGACCAAGACGATACTGAACCTAGGTTTCTTAACACTTTCCTTGGTCAGACTAAATATCCTGGTTCCAACCATTATGTCGAGAATTGGGTGCTTATTTCACAACTTGATCCTTTTGGTTAGATTTTAATGAGTATAACTTTGTAGTCAATAGCTTTTAACTTATATGTAAATTAAAATGAACATCACCTGCCCCGGTGGCTTAGTCAGCTAATGTGCTAGTTTCTTGATGAGCCGGGGACAGGGAGATCAAGGTTTGAATCTCGCTCGGGTGAACTGGGGGTGGTTTTCCCTAAATAGCTTGCCACTCTCCCTCCACGCAAATACGGGTTCATTTCCTCTATATTCAACCTTCCCAATTCCTAATCCATTAGTGTAATTAGTACTTAAGCATATAACCCAAACGAGTAGTGATATGCAGTGCTAAGTGTAAGTATAAAATGAATGTCAATTACCAGCTGAAATATATGGCATTAAGTAGTGTTTATTACTGACAAGTAAAAACAAAAAAATAGTATTGTCAAATCCTAGCATACTGCTTATACCCCTTGTTTTTCATATTCTTTTGTGAATTTTTTAAAAACTACTATTGTATATCTATAGTTATTTACTATATATTATTACCCGCCTCGGTGGCGTAGTTGGCTAACGCGCTTGTCGTGTTGAGCTCGACTGCTGAGGACGGGGAGATCGATGTTCGAATCTCGGTCGGGTGAACTGGGGGTGGTTTTTTCTAAATGGTTTTCCACTCTCCCTCCACGCAAATGCGGGTTCACTTCCTCTAATTCAACCTTACCAATTCCTAGTCCATTAGATCAATTAGTACTTAAAGCGTATAACCCTAACGGGTAGTAAGACGCGGTGCTAAATATTAATTAATTATATATTATTTATGAAAGGTACTTGAAAAACATTTAGCTATTAATAAAAGAAAAAAAATACAACTTGAATTAAGGCTATTTACCTTTATATATATATATATATATATATATATATACACACATACACACACGTTCATGTTTTCTCTATGCCATGTTTTAGTTCAACGGGATATATTGTAAAAATTAGGCCTAGTCAAAATTAGCACCTATCTATCTAAGAATAAAATTAAATGGTTCTTTTATATTAACTTTAGCCCAACCATAATTTTTATTTATAAAAACCAACTCGGTTGTTTTTGCGCTCCACCTTGGTCAGAGCCGCTTGGTCATTTACACCCGATACCAAGACGTAACCAATTCATTCGGGAAAACTCGCCTCTTTAATCTGTTGTTGAATATGTAATGAACACATTTGAATTCTTTATTAGAGGCAGAATCACATTTTCTATATTACTTTTACCCTTTGTGACAAAAATTCTCTACTTAAATCATAATTTTCTCAAGAAATCTGGGGAGCTATTATATTATTTAACTGTTATTTATTTTCTGTCTGCTTGTTATGGATTGCGTGCATGTTTTTTTTTTGTAATTTGGTGGTCATCTTGTTTGTAAAAAATAGTAAAGTTTGGGTACAAAGCTATCTATATTTGTAATAAAATATTGGTTTCATTTTAATATTAGGGTGCATGGGTCTTTAAAAAAAAAATTGGGAGCGTGTTTTTACATGGCTAGTTGTTGCAGGGGTAGTTAAAGCTGTCTCACAAATCATTAACACATTACGGCATGTTTAATAAGTTTCAACAGACCTTCAAAGTGTAGGGGACTAGAGTTTATTCAAACATGTTTTTGAATTAATGCACTTTTCTACTAAAAATTATATGAATTTTTATTGTATTCTCTAGCTTGTCTTGTGTGTTTTGGCTACCGATCTTTACAAATACATAATTCACTTTATTGTTGTGGCTTAAGCCTATTCGGAAATGTGTTAATATTGTTCTTAACTTTATGTTTTAAAAATGTTTGGTTATGAAAACCACTCCAATTGTCTTATCTCACGCCCAAGATACTCCAGGATATGACCTGAAATTTTCTCATACTCATTCTTATGGCCATAAATATAGATCTGGCTTAAAAAATAATCTGAGAATCATAGACCCATGTTTATTTTTAAAATACGGTTACTTATTTTGAATTCCAGTCACCAATATTGAAAGCACTCCGAGTTTGCCATTTGACCTCACAGAACTGTGAAACACTAGTATACCAGTGTGAGGTATAGTGTATAGTTGTTGAAATGTTAAAACATCCCACTTCTCTCGGAAAGTTGTTAAAAGAATAATTGAATCGGTCATTTGTTAAAACCACATGAGTCACTAGTGTAACAAAATTTTAATCTTTTGAATGGCAACTTACAAATACTCCTCAGTTAACAACAAAGCAGAAACATATTTTGTGTAATATTCCTTTGGAAAACAAATAAGAAAAAAAAAATTAAACAAACAGAATTGAAATACCATATACAACAGAAAATATTGTTTATATATTATATTCTTTTACTTAATCATCATCTACCAACTCTATTTCTAGGACCTTAGAGTGAGTAGGCCACTGCATTAGTTTATTATAAAAATATACATGCTTATGTGAGATATATTGAAGAATCTTTTTTATGTCCTGCATATTTTTTTCATGAATGGTCACTGATGAAATATATGCTTTCTCTGTAGGCGGTGGTAGTATCTTGGTTGATTTTCAAAGCTTCGATAAATGTGTCTTTAATCCACCAATATACGATGATACACCCACAACTCTGGGAGCTTTGACATCGTAGGTAAACACCACAAAGCTTGTAATGCCCAAAATACACCTTCTGATCTTTAGGAATACCTTTTCCCTGAGAAGCAACGGACAATGTGTTTTTCTTAAAATACACCCATGCTTGAAATTTAATATATCATCATGTTTAACTTCTGTTACTATAAATTTATTCTGTTTGCTTGATTTAACTATCAGTTCAGTGTACTCACAAGGCTCAAAGATGCTGTCAGCGTGCTGAATCAGTCGCTTTGCTACTCCAAAATCAGACATCTTGCCAAGTACTGAGCAAGCCAGGTTTAAAGTGTTTAGGGGTAAAACCGCATGCAACCAGAAATGATGTAGTGTTCATTAGAGTCAAGGACTGATGTTGTGTAAGTCAAGATTGTATGCTCCTAGACTGAAGTTATTTTGACACGAAATGAAGTGTCTACCCCTAGTGTTTGCTATAGTAACAGTAACTCATCTTCAAGAAAATGTGGACGGACTCGTGTGATTTTTACAAATAACCAATTCAATTATTTAGAAGCATTTAGCCACACAAAGTATGTCCAGAATTAAGTAAATAAGCAAAGGTAGCACTAGATCAAATTAGACAAACAATATAAGTTTTTCTTTGATACTTGATTTCCCCAAATTATGCCAAATTCTCATATGTATTTCTATGATGATTATAAAAATAAGAATAGGGTTGCATAGCGTGATTGCTCCTCGTAATGTCAACAGTACTAAAAAATCATAGATATAATTAGACACGATGCTAAAAAGAATCTTATATATAGCTACAAGTTTGACATGTCTGCCATAGATAATTAATTTACCACTTAACTGAATGTAGATTCACTTTTTATAAATATATTAGGGGGGTGTTACCCTCAAATTCTCAAGGATATTAGGGATTCAAGAATTACATAAAATTTCTTATTTGAGTTTTTTTTTCAGCTGAAATTGGTTTTAGAGCTCTAGTACATTTTTTAGTGGCTCAAAACAATTTAAACTATAGGATGAACATAACAACCGGGCCCCAGACCAGTAATTTAACATTTAACTAAATGTATGATGGTTAAAAGACAGAATGTTGATATTTAGTTACCATTTGTATTTTCTATTATTCACTTATATAATTTATAATTCATCTTATGTCGATAATTTTTTCTAAAAATTTGGATTCAAGATTCAAGATTTGAAGGTAAATTGTAGATTCAGGTTTGTAAATTAGTTGATTTGACCCAACTCTAAAATAAATTAATGAAACAAATAGCCGAAGTTATTGTTAATGCATTTTAATGCATATTCTGAAAATTGAAAAATGACACCTGGACACGGGAATCGAACCCGGGACCTTTGGCTTAGTACGCCAATGCTCTTACCACCGAGCTATCCAGGATTCGTCCCGTGCCCATGGTCATTCTTCACTAATAGTTTAAGGCAGAGTCTAAGATGGACGTGCGGAAGTCGTCAGCTTATAAACATGTGATTATCTAAGATCACAGCCATCAGACAACGCAGCCATTAGCGACTCGGTAGTTGGCAATTTGCAGCCATTCGACAATTATATATATAATTGTACAGGATTGCATATATTAATGAAACAAATAGCTGACGACTTCCACGTCTATCTCTGACTCTGCCTTAAAATATGAGTGAAGAATGACCATGGGCACGGGACGAATCCTGGATAGCTCAGTGGTTAGAGCATTGGCGTACAAAGCCGAAGGTCCCGGGTTCGATTCCCGTGTCCAGGTGTCATTTTTCAATTTTCAGAATATATCTAAAATAAATGATAGCATTTATTTAATATTTCTAATTTATAAGGCAACTTAGTTATTGATGGGGACAACATTAAATTTTAATAAAAAGAATAATATTACTGAGATAGAAAATGTTTGTATCAATCCAAGATTTTCACTTTTGAAATAAATCTGTATCTTAGCTTAGTAACGGAAATAAAATATCATGATTTAATATATCTTTTAACTGAATTCAAATCTAATATTTCTTACAGGGAAATGTTTTAAACCCAAATCCAATATCTTATATTAAAATGTTTTGAATCAAATCCCAATCAAATAATATTTTAAATGCTGTGATAAAATTGTTTATAGGAGTTTTATTAAGGGAACTGGGCCTAATATCACTCCCTTAATGGAAATTTCAAATAATTATTATTTGGTTATTTCAAAAAAATTGTGACAAATTTATAGCATAAAAGCGTTCTTTCTTGAATTTACTTTGTTGTCCAATATTAACTTTTTTTTTCTACTTAATGATATTGAAAACAAAACAAAAAATGATAACGTGTTCCTAATACGTACTATCAAGCTTACCTTCATGTTGGGATTAACAATTGACAAAACACAAATCTATCACACCGTGCTAACATCGGGGATAACATCTTAATCCCAACATGAAGGTAAGCTTGATAGTTTGGGTTCAAGCACCCGTCAGTGCTCTGGTCGGCAGATGACCCGTGGGTCGAGAGGTCAGAGTTTACATCCAACTAGACCGGCGCTCTGTCTCTTGACGGAGTCTGAGCGCCGGCTGAGGGGTCCGATCACCCGTCAAAGACCGAGAC